>JARHVA010002615.1:1910000-2000000 GCA_037957365.1 Torreya grandis
GCCCACTAATCCATTTTTCCCACAGTCACTCCAAGAGTGAAGAGTTAGGATTTGATCATTTGATAAAGAGTGAAAACTTGTATGCATGATTTGAATAAATTAGAATAAAGGCAACATAAAACCCAAAAGCATCTAGTTGGTTGCATCTAGATCTAATCATTATTATTTATAAGATACCTACATCAAAGTTAGACACCTGTATTGATGCAACTATTCAAATCTAATGCAAGTGTCCAAAGCCACAAAAAGAATATTCCTAGAATCTAAAAATTGTGCCAGGATCATCTTCTATCCCACTTATAGCATGTTCCATATCATACCTACATGTGAATAGTAAACCAACTAAGTATCATTTATTTATAATTAATTGAAATATCTATCAATATTTCTATTTTACTATTTTATAAATCTTAGTTATATAAAGTCAAAATACTATTTTTTTGAGTTTTCTATTAATTAGCCTGCTCATTAGGTTAGTTCACCATCCTTGTGTAAAAACTAATCTAATACCCCTTAATCTTAGATAACTCAATGTTATCTAAATTTAGGGTTAAACATGAGGGGACAAGTCAACTAAACTTGAATGATTTCATAATTCTAAATCTATTTCAATTTTGATGGAATCATTTGGAAAGAAAGAACCATGAAATGATAATAATGAGATAGTTTGATAATGATGATAAGGAGGTTAGGAACAAACTAGGTAATTTCTATAGGTTATTGATACAAAATTGGGAAGGTTGAGCCCATAAAAGGAAAATATATAAGAGAAAAGGGTATGTAAGAGCCACATGTGTACACACAAGTCATGTAAGGTGAGGATAGATTAAACATGACGTTTCCAAGTGTATAATACCATAATTTAGTGTTTACAATTCTATATCTATATCCTTTAATGTAAATTTTTCCATTGTCACTAATTTTTTATGTCAAAATTAACTATGAATAAAATTCTAACCCATATTTACTGATTATTTTTGTCCATAGTTATAATTTTATATGTTAATTCACTTACTCCATGGATCTAAGGACACTGCTATGGATTATGAGCAAGACATGTCACAAATAGATAAAGAGGATAGTTTATACATGTAATTAGGAAAAAAGGTATTTTTATACCTAGATAATGGTAGTAGTTCTTGTTACATCTTCTTCATTCTAATGGACCATGATTTTCACAAAAAAAACCTTGAGGTGGTTCTAGCTTCTTCTTTTCCACTCGTATCCACTTTTTTGTAAGGTTTGATATTCAAAGCTTTGCTAGGGTTGTTGTTGTAACATTTAATCATTATAATAGTCATAATAAGTTTTGTATTCTATATTTAATGAATATGGTGTATATTTTAGAGTTATTTATAAATTAATAATCATGTATTCATATTCATCAACATGTTATTCATATTAGATCTAATTTTAATCAAATTTGTATAAATTCATTCATTTCCATAGCATCATTTATATCATCAATATAAATTTTATTTAAAGTAATTTGTCAAAAGTGGGTATTTTAGTATCAATCCGATTAAGAAAGGGCCTACCCATGAGGACCTTTTGTATAGATTCCCATCCATTAGTTTAGTTCATCTTTCTGTGAATATTTTTCATTTTATTTCAAAGTGGTTTGAAGTACAATTGCTTAACATCCTTATTAACTTAATATTTTATTTCCATCTCATATTTAATAAAGTAATTCAACTTTTTTTTTATGCATGTTCAATTCTAATTTGTATGGGAAGCTTCCAAAAGTCATACTAGTATTTCATTTCCAAGCATTTCAATTCCAACATTTATTTTAACAATGTGATTTACCATCAAGCAAAGAGTGATTTACATTTATTACAAATAGTGGTTTGATTAAACTTAATATTTAATTATAATTCTTATTTCATTCCCTATACTCAACACTTGAATAGATAGAGCCTCCTAATCAATAAAATATACCTATTGATGTATATATATAATATATATCTTTAGTCAAATTATGTGTTCTTCGATTGACAAGTAAATGTATTTCACCTACACATACAACCTTTAACACAACATGCATAGATATAACACATAGCTCAATCCCTAAAAATAACATTAAAATTACACTTCAGTGACATAGACAACATCTACAACATTGTGTCATGCTAGGTGGAACTTCTAAGGCTCATGTTATGCTAGAGCATATGTAATTATAATACACACCCATTAGTCAAGCCACATAACTATTATAATGCAAATATTCATGCATGGAATCTCAATCATTTCAATTTACACAATGGTTCTTTGACCCTTTATAGATTTAATATCTGTGTGTGTGTGTGTGTGTGCGTGCGTGCGTGCGTGCGTGCGTGCGTGCGTGCGTGCGTGCGTGCGTGCGTGCGTGCGTGCGTGCGTGCGTGCGTGTGTGTGTGTGTGTGTGTGTGTGTGTGTGTGTGTGTGTGTGTGTGTGTGTGTGTGTGTGTGTGTGTGTGTGTGTGTGTGTGTGTGTGTGTGTGTGTGTGTGTGTGTGTGTGTGTGTGTGTGTCTATATATATATATATATATATATATATATATATATATATGGTATTAGATATTAATATGATAATAAAATATAAGAAACAATGCATCTCCATCGAGACTATGTTATACATACATAATGTAAAAATAAATAAATGCTTTATTCCAATTTTATTAATTTCTCTACTCTAAATTTTTTTGATAATGTTTTTACACACACTTATATCACATCTAAATCTTCATTTAGAGTGTTTTCCCCAGACCTCAAGGATTTGGATTAGATGTGCCCCAACTTAAAGGTGATCTAAAGAAAAGGATAAGATAATGAATCTAAAAATAGAGGGATTTTAGAGGGAAAAATTAATGAAGAGGTGCATATAATCCAATTTGAATGAAATTATCTATACATATATAAGTGCACTAAAATAACATAAATTAACATAAAATAAGGCCACAACACCATTTTAGGTTTCTACAGGGTGGTTAAGTTAGCATTACAATAACACTCTATTGAAGTTAGTGACACCTATCTGAAAACAATGGGACCCTTTTCATGGTTGTAGAGGGACCCACTAGTGGTGTTCTTTGAAGAGTTGTTAAATAACATAATACAAATGTAGTTTGATCAGTTTAAAGTGCGTGTTTTTTTACAATTTGATCTAGGATCATTTTCACAAGATGTCACTTGCTAAAGTGATTTCCCCCTCTCATGTACATCTACAAATCTTGAAAAATGTGTTTAATCATAAAAAACATAAAATTTTACTATAGCTGGTTAAATGCCATGCCTCATACAAAGGCCACCCAAGTTGGAATTTTATATAGTAGTGGGTTTTCCACTCTTATGCATGGATAAGATAGAGATGGATTTGGGTTTTTATAATTCGATTGTGTCTTCCAACTTTCATTAAAAAATATTTTAAGGACCTACACAACCCATAAAATAAACCTTAATATGAGTAGAGTTAGACCATGGCTAAAAAACCATTTCAACAAATATACCCTTCCTAACACATGTTATATGTGTTATTACACTAAAGGTGTTTCCCCGATTAAAATTAATGTCTTACAATGATGATTAAACCGATACTATTCATTTCACCTCAGCTTATAGATCTAATAAAATGGTTACATATGTTCAATTCATAATTAAAAAATAACATGTATATATCATATATAACATGCAACATACAAATTAAAAATATAACATACATATGTTGTAGGTAACATGCATGATAATGTTTTTAATTATTATTAAATTATTTTTTAAATTATCAACATTACTATTTTATCAATATCACATGGCTAAAACTATTGATTATTATTAAATATATTTTTGAATGGTTAACATTATTCTTCTATCAATATCTTATAACTATAAAAATATTTTTTGAGTTTTAAGATTTGAATAAGATAAATGTGTTTTATATATTTAATATTTGTATTTTCTAGGTTTTGGACCTATTTTTTTAGTTCATTTTTGTATTGAGTTTTGGTGTTTTTGGGTTTCAAGGTATATGGTTTTTAGGTTTTTTAATATAAGTTTTACAATTTTTGAGTTTTTATAATTTTATAATTTTTTTGGTTTAGGGCTTCTATATCTCCATTTTTTAGGTTTTTGGGTTTTGTGTTTTGGTTTTCATGTTCCAAGTTTTGTATTTATGTGGAATTTTGCATCAATATAGTTTTTATGTGTTTAAGGTTTACAGGTTCACAATTTTTTTGGTTGTTATTTTATCATTTTAGTTTTTTTGGTTTTTTAGGTTTTTTAGGTTTTAGGTTTCAAGTTTTTGGATTTTCAAGGTATTCAACTTCATGATTTCAGCTTTCAGGTTTTTGAATTTTCAAGATATTTAGGTTCATGGGTTTTAAATTCAGGTTTGAGTTATTATGTTTTCAAGGTTTTAGGTTTGGGTATTGTAGGATTTTGAAGATTTCAAGTTTCAGGGATTTTAATTTTATTATTTTATTTGTCAAGTTTTGGGTTTCATATTTTTGGATTTAGTGGTATTTTAAATTAATTTATTCTTCATGTTCTTAGGGTTTTTAGGTTCAGAGTTCTAAATTTTTAAAGATTTGGGTTTCTGGGTTAAGGGTCTTCAAATTTAGAACTTTCAAAGTTTGGCTTCTAATTTAGATAATTTTGAGTTTTTTTTCCCCCCCAATTTTAGTGTTTTTAAGTTCTAGTGTTTTTTGTTTTAGTTTTTCAACTTTTAAGGGTAAAGGTTTTGATATTTTGAGTTTTTGTTGGAGTTTTATATCAATATAATTTTTTTACATTTGAAGTTGGGCTCTGAATTTTTGGGTTTAGAGTTCTTAGGCTTTGGGAATTTCAAGGTTTTTGGAGTTCTCAGGTTCTGGGCATTCAACTTCCATGCTTCATGGTTTTTATTTTTTTTTACTTTTTTGGGGTTTCAAGGTTTGGGATTTTTAGGTTTCATGTTTTAAGGTTCTCAGGTTTTATTTAGTTAGTTATTTTTTTGTCATAGTAGGGAAAAAATATAAATAAAATAATAATGGGTTACAAAACCCCATGCTTTAAAAGTTTGTGCCTAAAAAAGGGCCCCAAACTTCTAATCAAAATAAGATTCTTGTTGAGTATATTCAAACAAATGGTTTTAGAAGCTGGTGTGCTCTTTCAAAGTATCTAGTTTGTATATAATATGTATGTACGGAATTGATTTCATTTATATAAAATTCATGCATACCAACATAAAAAAATCATTTACATTGAAGTAAAATGTACATGTATGCTCATTGGGTAATGAATTTGGCGAGTATATATTGAATATGAAATGAAGTGTAGATGTTGTGATTAAAAAATGCTTTAGATTATAGAAAACATGTATTTTTATAATAAGTTTTTATTTATATGGGAAATGAGATATATTTTATATGTAGGTGATTCCTCTTGGAAAAATAAAGTATGCAAAGGAAGAGGAAATAGTTCATAAATTCTTAAATGTTACATACCAGAGTTAGTGTCTAAAATTCTATATCTATATATGTTAAGGTAGATTTGTCCATAGCCACTTATTTTCTATTCTAAAATTCACTATGCCAACCCATATCAACTAATTTTTCTAGTCTATGTCATAAAGCCATTAATTCAATTGTTGCATACAACTAAGGGTGCTGCTACATGTTATGACTAAAACATGCCTAAAATGGATTTAGAGCTTAGTTTTTGTATGTAATTAGAAAAAATTATTTTTCAACATATAATATGCTTTTAGTTCTTATTACATCCTCTTCATTCCAATGGACTATGATTTTCATAACACACTCCTTGATGTGGTTCCAACTACTTCTTTTTCAATTGTATCCCATTTTTTATAAGGTATGTTATTCTAAACTTTGATACAAGTTATTTTTTTAATGTTTAGTCATTATAATAGTCATAATAAGATCTACAATATCTATTTACTAAAGTAGGTGTATATTTTAGAGCTAATCATAAATAAATAATCATTATTTCATAATTATTAATAAACCATTGATAAAAAATCATCATAATCAAAGTCATATCAATTAATTCATTAGTATAGGATCATTTATATCATTAATATTAATTTTATTTGAAGCAATATGTCTTAGTTAGAGGCAAGGATTTAATTATCAATCCAACTAAAAAGAGGCCTGCTCATGATGACCTTTTTATAGATTCACATCCGTTAGATTAGTTAATATTGTTGGGAGTATTTTAAATCAATTTCAAAGTGGTTTAAATTAAAATTAATTGATTTCCTTCTCAACTTAATCTTTTATTTAATTTTCATATTTAATATAGTAATTTAACTCTATTTATACATGTTTAATTCTAATTTGTATGGGAAGCTTCCAAAAATCATATTAGTATTTAATTTCTAAGCATTTCAATACCAACATTTCTTTCAGCGATATGATTTACATTCAAATAAAGAGTGATTTAAAATTATTTCAAAGGATTGTTTGATTTAGCTTAGTATTTACTTCAAATTTTGATTTCATTTCCCTATACTCAACACTAGAATAACTAAAGCCTCCTAGTGAAACAAACAAATGTACTTCTACAAATACAATGTAGATTCTTAGTCAAAATATGTGTTCCTAGATTGAAAAGAAAATTTATTTCACCTACACAACCTTTACACTTATACCTTCAACATGACATCCGCAAACATAATACATATCTAGGTGGAAATTCCAAGGCTCACAATATACTAGAGAATATGTCAGTATACTACACACCCACTAGTCAACCCATGTAACTGTTGGAAGGTGAAGAGTCAAACATGGAATCTCAACCATTCCAATTTCTATAATGGTTCTTTAAGCATTAACAATTTTATAATTTATGTGTACATATATTTGGTATTAGATATTAATATGATAATAAAAGATAAGCAACCATACATCTCCATCGAGAGTATGTTATACATGCATAATATAAAAAACTAATAAACATTTTTGTTATAGTTATATTATATCCTCTATTTTGAATCTTCTTGATATTTATTTTTCACACACTTATATCACATCTAAATCCTCATTTAAAGTGTTTTCCCTCAAACCTCAAGGATTTGGATCAAGTGCACCCAACTTAAAGGTGATGTAAGATAAAAGATAAGATAACAAATCCAAAAATAAAAGGATTTTAGAGGGATTGAAGTGAGAAAGAGGTCCCATATTTTCCAATATGAACAAAATTAACTATATTTTGATAAGTGCATATTATTAACATAAACTAAGGCCATGGCACCATTTTAGGTTCGTACATGGTGGTTAAGTCATCATTTAAATAACACTCTATTGAAGGTAGAAACATATATCTCACATGAAAATGGAATCCATATTTATAATTATAGAGGGGCACACAAGTAGTGTTTTTAGAGGTGTTTCTAAATAACATCAACTGAACATAGCTTGATTAGTTAAAAGGGTTTGTATCTTATAATGTGACCTAAGTTAAAATGCAAAATATATCGTTTGATAAACTGAGTTCCCCCTCTCATGTTCATAAAAAATGTGTCCAATCATAAAAATATAGAAGTTGACCATAGTTGGTTAAATGACATGCCCCATACAAGAGCGACTCAAGTTAGAATTTTATATAGTAGTGGGTTTTCTACAGTTTTGTATGGAGTAAAAGCGCTGGATGTGGGTTTGTATAATTCTAATGTGCTTTCCAAAGTTCATTAAAATAAATTATAATGACCTACACAAACCATAAAACAAACCTTACTATGAGTAAAGTTAAACCATGGCTCGAAAACTATTTCAACCAATATAACCTTCCCAATATACATTATATGTGTTATTACATGAATGATGTTTCCCTATTGAAATTAATGTCTTACACAGATGGTTGAACAAACAATATTTAATTCACTTTGGCCTATAGATCTAATAAAATGGTTACATATATTAAAATTTTAATTAAAAGATAACGTGTAAATATCACATATAAAATACAACGTAGATATTAAAAATATAACATACATATGTCAAAGGTAACATGCTTAGGGAAGTTTTACATAAATATATTTTTCTTATTTTTTGAGTTTTTGGGTTCTAAATTTTTAGATTAAGAATTCTCAAGTTTTGGGATTACTAGTTTATTTTTAAAATTTCAAAGTTTTAATTTTTTTTTGGATTTTTGAGTTATGGATTTCAATCTTAAAATTTTTAAAATATTTCATATCAATTTCTTTATTGAAAATTATTTAAATTTAGTTTTTTTATTTTCAAACTTCTAAATTCAATTTCATAGTACTCAATATATAATGAAACCTTAAAATACTATAACATTTTATATATATATATATATATATATATATATATAGATATATATATATATATTAAATATATTAACCTTATATAATGTAAATAAATATTACGGAGGTACATACATTGTATCTATTTATAATGATAAAGATAGATTAAGATATATTAAGTGAATCTGTAATATTTATTTTTAATGGGTTGGTAAATTGGGGTGGTAGATTATTAAGGTGACGGACACCACTCGTATTATAAATAAATACATACATTCTGCATATTGGATGGACCACTACAACCTTTATTTGCCTTTTCAATAACCAGCTTAGGAAAACGCCATGTCAAGCCGAGCTTATTAATTACTCTTCATGTGGAGCCCCGAGTCTTTATTATCTACATAACAATCTGCATGGGAGTTCTAAACTTGAAAAAATTGTCGGTGCCTTTCTGCTGAAATCCTGTTTTATTCAGTTCGTTATTTTTCTGCTGCAGTAGAGGAAAAACACAGAAAATAATAATGGCCCATGTTACAGGGAAAAGCTGGACCTGAACAATGCGCTTTGGACCTCTGATGAAGACAAGATTCTTGTTGACTGTATTCAGAAAAAATGGCTATGGACGCTGGCGTCCTGTTCCGAAGCGAGCTGGTCAGTATATAATATATGTTACCCAATGATTTAATTTCTATAGAATGCATGCATACCGACATAAAAATCATTTAGGTTGAATTAATATTCACATTGTAGAATACATGCATTTTTATGCACGTAGGAAATGTGAAAGCGGAGTTCAATAACAACCACCACACCATCCAACCACTGTAGAGTTGACAAGTGTTATCGCTGTAACTTAATAACCAATTAATTATTAATAATTACGTGGATGATGTGGTGGTTGTTATTGATTCGTCTTGGGAAAACAAAGTCTGCAAAGGAAGAGGGAATAGTTTGCAGATTCAAACATGTTACAAGAGAACTTATGTATATACGTTGTGAATATATACAATATGAACGTGGACAGGGCTGTTGAGGTGCGGGAATGTTAGAAACTCAAGTTGACTGGAGATAATTTCTCCACTACTTCTCATGCATGCAGAAGTGAACAATGAGTTAGTTATCAAATAGTTAGTTAAACTGTTAAAGAAGTACTTCACATTCAGTCAGTTAGACAAACAATTAGTTAGCATGTAAAGACTAAAATTAGTTTTGAGTTTGTTTTTATAATTATTGTTTGGATTCAAATTTATTTAAAGATGCTTGGGCGCATCATTGTAAGCAAAGGAAAATTGAAGATCAATAAAAATCTTTTTCTTTCAAGATTTGTAGTAGCAATTGTGTTCAGTTCTTATTTATTTGTTTGAGTTCTTGTTTTTTGTATGCTCAATTGATTCTGACAAATTGGTATCAGACCCTGGTTAGGAAAGCAGCCAGCAGGGAGGTGACAAGAAGAAAGGAGAGCGAAGCAGTCGGGTGAAGGAAAAGCGTAGGAATTGCCCAGCAGGCAGCGTAGAGACCGACATCGGCAGTGCAGAGACCGACATCGGCCGACTCCCAGACCGACATCGACAGAGTAAACTGACATCGATAGTATTATCAACTGACTGCAGCAGTGTAACCGACGTCGGTGACTGTGTGTTCAGAAACAACAACCAGAAAGCCATCTCAACGTGAGAAATGGCAGCGAACAACAGTATTTCTCAGCCTCAAATTCCCATTTTCAATGGTAAGAATTATGATTTTTGGGCAATTAAAATGAGAACTTTATTTTGCTCACAAGATGTATGGGATTTGGTAGAGAGTGGTTTTGTAGAACCGCAAGACGAGGCAGCCCATCTGTCATTAAATCAAGCACAAAAGGACCAGCTTAAAGAGAACAGGAAGAAAGATGCAAAAGCTTTATTTCTCATCCAACAGCCATTGGATGAATCTATATTTTCCAGAGTTACAGTAGCAACAAGATCCAGAGAGGCATGGAAAATCTTGGAAACTACCTATAGAGGTAATACAAAGGTAAAAATTGCCAAATTGTAATCTCTTAGGAGAACTTTTGAAAATTTGCAAATGAATGAATCAGAATCCATAGACCAGTTTATGGGTCAAGTGTTGAATATCGTGAATCAAATTAGATCTAACGGAGAAACTATCACGGATAAGAAGATTATATAAAAAATACTCGGGTGTTTACCCAGTAAATTTGATGCAATAGTTGTAGCTATTAAGGAAACCAAAGATTTAGAAAAATTATCTGTAGATGAATTAATGGGTTCTTTGTTAACACATGAATCCAGAATGAATAGGAATAACACTTCTCTTGAGAATGCCTTCAAGTCACAGGTATTAGTTGGCAGAGGAAGAGGAAGAGCCAGGTCAAACTTCAGAGGAAGAGGTAGAGGCCGATATGGAAGGAACAATTCAGATGAAAGTGAAAACAATAATCAAAACTACAGCAGTAGAGGATGTGGCAACAATCACTTCTAGCACAGTTCACAGAGGTTTGATAAATCTAATGTTCAATGTTATTACTGCAAGAAATATGGTCATTATGCAAGTGACTGCAGAAGTAAACAAGGATATGTGTACAAGCAGAATGCTAATTACACAGGTGAATCTAGTTCTAATCCAGGTGAATCTAGTTCTAATCTTGGAAGCTTATTTCTTACTTGTAATGTTACTCATGAAAAAAACTAGAGATATTTGGTTTTTAGACAGTGGATGCAGTAGTCATATGACAAGGAATAAAGAATTTTTTGCTAGTCTTGATGATTCTGTAAAATCAGAAGTGAAATTAGGAAATGATATCACAGTAGAAGTCATGGGTAAAGGTGTAATAAATGTTTTGGCAAAGAATGGTGAAAGAAGGTTTATACCTAATGTTTTTTTTGTACCTAGACTAAAACAAAATCTTTTGAGTGTTGGTCAGTTAATACAGAAAGGTTACAAAATATCATTTATGGATAATGTTTGCACAATACTGGACAAGTTTTCAAGTGACAGGTTGATAGGAAAAGTGGAGATGACCAAGAATCGGATGTTCCCTCTTCATATTCAGTGCATCCAAGGAGAAGAGGAAGCCCAATTCAAATCCATGCAGCTAGACCAATCATAGCTATGGGACTTAAGGTATGGACATTTACATTTTAGAGGTTTAAATTTGTTACAGAAGAAAAATATGGTGAAGGGTTTACCACCAATAGAAAATCTAGGAAGTTCATGTGACAGTTGTATTCTGGCAAAACAACATAGAGAGAGCTTTCCAGTAGGAGGCTCATATAGAAAAAAAGGTAATATTGGAGTTATTCCATAGTGATTTATGTGGACCAATGCAAACTCCATCATTAGGAGGTAGTACTTATTTTCTAACCTTCATTGATGACTTTAGCAGAAAGACATGGATATACTTTCTCTAGAATAAGTCTGAAGCCTTTCGAAAGTTTAAAGAATTCAAGGCAATGGTTGAAAATCAGAGTGGCCATTATATCAAGGTACTAAGATCAGATAGAGGAGGTGAATATATGTCTAATGCATTTTAAGATTTTTGTAGATATCATGGAATCAAAAGGCAATTGACTACAAGATACACACCGTAGTAGAATGGTGTAGCAGAAAGAAAGAATAAGACAATCATGGAAATGGCAAGAAGCATGTTGAAAGCCAAACACTTGTCAAATGAATATTGGGCAGAAGTAGTAGCATGTGCAGTGTATATTCTGAATAGAACCCAACAAAGAGTGTTAGAGATCAAATTTCACAAGAAGCGTGGAGTGGTAAGAAATATAGCGTATATCATTTCAGAATTTTTGGTTGTGTTGCATATTCTCTTATACCATCTAAATTGAGAAGAAAACTTGATGATAGAGGTGAGAAATGCATTTTTATTGGCTATTCTAAAGAATTAAAAGCTTATAAGCAGTATAACCCAATTTCAAAGCAAGTGATTATAAGCAGAGATGTTGAATTTAAAGAAGCAGAAGCATGGGATGGTAACACTATCACAGTTGGAGCACCAATTCCACAGGATGAAGAAGTTTTTGAAGAACAAAATTTGCAAGGTGAACAATCCTCTCCACAAGCAGGAACAAACACTCCAATAAGGACACCTAGGAGGTTTGAACAAGGTGAATCATCTGCATGTCACCCTACACCAAATTCACAGGTAAGTGATGAATCAGATCCAACTCTTGCTACTTTAAGATCAAGATTGAAAGGTAAGAAAATGAGAAGTTTGAATGAGATTTATAATCAAGAAGAAGAGAAATTAGATTTGGTTTCAAATTTTTCTCTTTTCACTCATGATCCTATGTATTATGAAGAGGCAGTTAATGAGGAGCATTGGCTAAAAGCAATGGATGAAGAGATGCATGCTATTGAAAGAAATCAAACATGGGATCTAACTATTTTACCTGAAGGTAAGGATTGTATAGGAGTCAAATGGGTTTATAATACTAAATTTGATGAAGATGAAAATGTTGAAAAGCACAAGGCAAGGTTAGTAGCAAAAGGTTTTGCACAAGAACATGGAGTTGACTATAACGAAACATTTTCACCAGTTGATAGATTGGATACTGTTAGAATGGTATTATCAATAGCTACTCAAAATAATTGGTATGTATATCAAATGGATGTAAAATCAACTTTCTTGAATGGTTTACTAGATGAAGAAGTGTATGTGAAATAGCCCACAGGCTATGAAGTACAAGGACATGAAGAAAAAGTTTAGAGATTGAAGAAGGCTCTTTATGGTCTCAAGCAAGCACCAAGAGCATGGTATAGAAGGATTGATTCTTATATGATAACAATGGATTCAGCAGAAGCGATAGTGAGCCTACTTTGTACACAAAAATCAATAAAGAAGGTCAGATTATGATTGTGTTTATATGTTGATGATTTGATATTTACTGGAAATTTGTCTGTAAAACAATTTAAAATCAGCAATGAAGAAAGAATTTGAAATGATAGATTTGGGATTAATGAAGTATTTTTTGGGTATAAAAGTTGTACAATCAGAGAAAGAAATATTTATCTGTCAAACTAAATATGCAAAGGATGTGTTAAAGAGATTTAAGATGCTGAATTGTAAACCAACACCTACACCAGTTGCTACAGGGACTAAACTTAGTAAAGAAGACCAAGGGTCTAATGTTGATTCCACAACATTCAAAAGACTAGTTGGCAGTTTGATATATCTTATAGCTACTAGACCAGATATCAGTTATGGGGTTAGTTTAATCTCAAGATTCATTGAGTCACCGAAAGACTCACATTGGCATGTTGGAAAAAGGATATTGAGATATGTGGCAGGAACTACAGAATATGGAATTTTATATTCCACAACTAATGATTTTAGTTTGATTGGTTTTACAGATAGTGATTTTCCAGGTAGCGTTGATGATAGGAAGAGTACTTCTAGACATGCCTTTCTTTTATGCACAGGTGTGGTCACATGGGCATCCAAAAAGCAACCTATAGTGACACTTTCATTAGCTAAAGCAGAGTATGTTGCAGCCACATCAGCAACATGTCAAGCAACTTGGATGACAAGAATATTGAAAGATTTAATACAAGTATAGAAGGAGTCAACACCAATATTCTATGATAACAAATTAGCAATCACTTTATCAAAAAATCATGTGTTTCACAAGAGGAGCAAGCACATTGATACAAGATTTCACTTTATCAGAGAATTAGTGAACAATGGAGAAATCCATCTGGACTTTTGCAGATCTGAAGATCAAGTGGCAGATATATTTACAAAGGCATTAGCAAAAGAGACCTTTGATTATTTGAGACAAAATTTAGGCATTGTAAATGCTAAATTGTAAGTGGTAGAAATTAAGGGAGAGTGTTAGAAACTCAAGTTGAATGGAGATAATTTCTCCACTACTCCTCATGCATGTAGAAGTGAACAATGAGTTAGTTAAACTGTTAAAGAAGTAGTTCACATTTAGTCAATTAGACAAACAATTAGTTTGCATGTAAAGTCTAAAATTAGTCTTGAGTTTGTTTTTCTAATTATTGTTTGGATTCAAATCTATTTAAAGACGCTTGGGCACATCATTGTAGCAAAATAAAATTGAAGATCAATAAAAATCTTTTTCTTTCAAGATTTGCAATAGCAATTGTGTTTAGTTCTTATTTATTTGTTTGAGTTCTTGTTTTTTGTATGCTCTCTTGATTCTAACAAGGAAGAGTTACCGTTTGTGTTGGCTTAATTACCTAAGACTAGATATCAAGGGAGGTTGATTTAGCCCAGAAGAAGAAAGTATCTATTATCACTGAAAGATTGATTGCAAACTGTGCTTAGATATACTGTTTACAATCATGCTAGTATTATAAGTTTTTGTCCTCATTACTACTACATTGCATTGAAAAGTATTGTTGCCCTGATTAATGGCTATTGCGTAAAGTTTTTGTAGTCATTATTGTGTTGCATTGAAAATTATTGTTGCCATTATATTTGATGAATTGAAAGGTGTTGTGGCCAATTTTATTGGCAGACGTGGACTCCAAATTAGCTTCTTTAATCTCCCTTGCCACCATTCCTCAACTACACTCCACAACTGAATTTACTTCATTCTTCTCTTATCTTTTCTATTGTCTTCATTGATTCTAGACTATTCTGATTTAGGGCAAAGTTCTAGAAGCTTCTCCATATGATAGGAAAAAGCTTTGTTTTGTAAATGATAAAATATATATACTCTGTTTTTGAAGAAGACAATACTCTGTGTTTTTGGAAAAATGAAGAAGTGACTGTAAGGGCATTGGCAACTCTGTTAATTAAAGGCATTAATGAAAATTCTATTTTGTTTTAATATTTTTGCTGTTGCTGTGTTACATTCCTCTTTTCAGTAGTATTATGGGATTTGGCTTGTCTCTGTTTGCTCCAACAAAAGTGGTATCAGAGCAGGTTGTTGATGTTTGTTGAGATTGTAGATTTTTGAAGTTGCAGATGAAGCTAAAGAAGATCAAATTACTGTGTGGAAAGGTACTCAAAGAAATAAGAGATTGAATCTGCTTTCACTGGAAGCTGGAGAAACATTGTTTGAATATAAGCCATCGTAGGAGAGATCTTTTAAAGCTGCTGTCAAAAAAAGAAAAAAGAAAATGACCCATCATTGAAAGAGAATCTGTAGAAGTCTGAGGAAGATTAAAAAGATTGAAAATAAAATAGAGGAATTGCAGTGACCAGAGGTAGAGTTTTATTTTAAAATATCATGGCAAGTGGAAGTATTACTCAGCCTTAGATTCCAATATTTAATGGCAAAAACTATGACTTTTGGAGCATAAAAATGAAAACCCTGTTTTGCTCCCAGGATGTTTGGGATTTGGTTGAAAATGGGTTTCCTGAACCAGTAGACCAACAAGATTATCAAGCTCTTTCACAAGCTAAGAAGGATTTGTTGAAAGAAAATAGGAAGAAGGATTCCAAAGCATTGTTTTTTATTCAGTAGGCAATGGAAGAATCAATTTTTCCAAAAGTAGCATCTGCCACAAGATCAAAGCGGGCATGGAAAAGTTTACAAACAACATACCAAGGCATAGGCAAAGTGAAAACAACAAAGTTACAAATTCTTAGAAGGGATTTCAAAAACTTACAAATGAAGGATTCAGATTCAATAGATTCATTCTTCACTCAACTAATGGCAATAGTAAATCAGATTAGATCATATGGAGAAACCATTGGAGATCAAAAGGTTGTAGAGAAGATACTTAGAAGCTTACCCATAAAGTTTGATCCAGTTGTAGTGGCTATTGAGGAGTCCAAAGATCTTACTCAGCTATCAGTAGATGAATTAATGGATCACTCTTAGCACATGAGCATAGACTAAATCGATTTGAGACATCTTCATTGGAGAATGCATTCAAGACTCAGCTTTCATTTGGTAGAACAAGAGGGAGATCAAATTACAACAGAGGCAAAAGATGTTTTACACCAAGATGAGGAAGATAAAATACACAATTTGAAAGCAAAAGACCAGCATCAAGCTCACATGTGCATTCTACATCAACAAGAGGAAGGGGAAGTAGCCATTCTCATAGTCATCATCAAATAGAAAGGTATGATAAATCTAACATCTAATGTCATTATTGAAATAAATTTGGTAATTTTGCATCAGAATGTAGGAAAAGACAATATGACATAAATAAGCAAAAGACAAATTTTACAAATGAAAATCAGCCCAACCCTAGTGACTAAAACACCATCTTGATAACATGCAATGTGGCACAAGAGAACTCCAAAGAAGTATGGTTCCTAGATAGTGGTTGTAGTAATCATATGAGTGGGAGTAAAGAGATGTTTGGAACAATGGATGATTCAATAAAATATAAAGTAAAATTGGGAAATGATCACCGTGTTTCAATCATGGGCAAGGGGTCAATTAACATAAGAACTAAGCAAGATGAAGAGAAGCATATTTCTAATGTATACTATGTTTCCGGATTGCAACACAATCTCATAAGCATTGGACAAATAGTGAAAAAAGGATATAGAATATACTTTTAAAATGGTGAATATTTGATTCTAGATAAGAAACCAAGCAATAGGCTAATTGCAAAAGTTGAAATGACAAAAGATAGGATGTTTCCACTCAGAATCCAAAGTGAACTACCTTTTGAGCCACAAGGATTGCAAAGTGTTGCTGAATTAGCTTTTAAAGCCTCATACAAAAATGAATCTTGGCTATGGCATTTAAGACTTGGACATTTAAACTTCAAAGGATTACAATTTCTATATAAGAAAAGAATGGTATATGGATTGCCAACGATAGAGCCACCTAAGAAAACATGTGAGAGTTGGATATTGGTAAAGCAACATAAGAAAAAAAATTCAGTTGGGGAGTCTTATAGGGCAAAGCATCCACTTGAGATACTGCATTCAGACCTTTGTGGACCCATGCAAACACCATCCATAAGTTGAAGACTTTATTTCTTGACATTAATTGATGATTTCAGTAGGAAAGTATGGGTTTATTTCTTGAAATACAAATCATATGTATTTGCTATCTTTAAGGAGTTGAAGGCAAAAGTTGAGAAAAAAAGTGTTTATTATATTAAAACATTAGAACCAATCAAGGTGGTGAGTACATATCAAATGATTTTCAAAAATTTTGCAAAGAAAATGGCATAAGAAAGCAATTTACAGCAAGGTACACTCCACAACAAAATGGAGTAGCTAAGAGAAAGAATAGAACAATCATGGAAATGGCATGAAGTATGATAAAAGCAAAAAATCTACCAAATGAGTATTGGGCTGAAGCAGTTGCGTGTTCAGTATACATATTAAATAGGTGTCCAACAAAAGCAGTGATAAATAAAACACCAGAAGAAGCTTGGAGCAAAGGAAGCACAATATAGCACATTTGAGAGTCTTTGGTTGTGTAGCATACTCCTTGATACCTCAAGAGTTGAGAAAGAAACTAGATGATAGAGGAGAGAAGTGCATATTTGTGGGTTATAGTGAATAATCCAAGGCATATAAGTTATACAATCCTATCACAAAGAAGCTAATAATAAGTCATGATGTTGAGTTTGTTGAAGAAGAAGCTTGGGATGGTAGAGTAGACAAAACAACTACAGTTGCAGCTAGTGTGCCACAAGAAAATGAAGAGAATGAAGCTCAAGGTGTGAATCCTACTACACAAGCAAATGTTCCTACAATACCTTCTAGGGCATCTACCACTCCAAATCCTATTACTCTAGCAAGTAATAACAATAGTGAGTCTTCTAATCCAACGCTTGCATCACTAAGGTCAAGGTCTATAAATACTTCAAAGAAGACACGAAGTCTAAGAGAGATATATGATGAAACACAAGATGCTGAAAATGATGATTTATGCTCTAATTTTGCATTCTTAACACAAGCTGATCCAATTTATTTTGAAGATGCCATTAAAGATGATGAATGGATTGCAGCCATGAATGAAGAAATTCAATCAATATAAAATAATCAAACTTGGGATCTAGTAGAACTTCCTAAAGGCAAAGATGTGATTGGAGTTAAATGGGTTTACAAGACAAAGTATAATGCTGATGAAAAAGTAGAGAAACACAAGGCAAGACTAGTAGCTAAAGGTTTCACACAACAACCGAGCATAGACTACAATGAAACATTTGCATCTGTGGCAAGATTAGATAACATTAGAATGGTTTTATCTATTACAGCTCAAAACAATTGGAGGGTTTACCAAATGGATGTTAAATCAACATTCTTGAATCGCATTTTAGAAGATGAAGCGTATATAAAACAACCACCTGGTTATGAAGTTTTGGGAGAAGAACATAAGGTATACAAGCTAAAAAAGGATCTATATGGTTTGAAACAAGCTCCTAGAGCTTGGTACAACAGAATAGATTCTTATTTTGTGAACAATGGGTTTAGCAAGTGTGCCAATGAACCAACTTTGTATGTCAAAGTGAATGATGAAAGAGAAATCTTGATAGTTTTTTTGTATGTAGATGATTTGATATTCACAAGTAACATGTCAATTAACCCATTCAAGGTAGCCAAGGAAAGAGAATTTGATATGACTAATTTGGGGATCATGAGATACTTTCTTGGGATAGAGGTAAGTCAAAATGATCAAGGCATTTTTATATGTCAAAGCAAGTATGCTAATGATTTGTTGAAGAGGTTTAAGATCACAAATGTGAATCCAGCCCCTACACCAGTTGCATTGGGTTTAAAACTCAGCAAGGATGACAAAAGTCCTAGTGTAGATGCAACATTATTCAAAAGATTAGTTGGTAGCCTCATGTATCTAACTGCCACAAGACCGGATATCATGTATGGGGTTAGTCTCATTTCTAGATTCATGGACAAACCAAATGAATCACATTGGAAAGCTGGAAAAAGAGTTTTAAGGTACATAGCTGGAACAAAGAGTTTTAGAATTTTGTATACATCTTCAAATGATTACAAATTGATTGGATATACAAATAGTGACTGGGGAGGTAGCATGGATGATAGAAAAAGCACTTCAGGGTATATCTTTCATCTAGGATTGAGTGCTATCTCTTGGGCATCAAAGAAACAACCAATTATGACACTCTACTCAGCTGAAGCAAAATATGTTGCATCCACATCAGCAGCTTGTCAAGTAGTATGGATGAAAAGAGTACTTTCAGAGAGGCATCCACAAGACGAACCTACAAAAATTTATTGTGATAATAATTCTGCAATTGCTTTATCCAAAAACCATGTCTTTCATAAACAGAGCAAGCATATTGATACGAGATATCATTTTATCTGAGAATTGGTGAACAATGGTGACATATATCTTGAGTTTTGCAGGTCCAATGAACAACTGGCAGACATCCTCACAAATCCGTTTGCAAAGAATGTTTTTGAACATCTTTGAGAAGGAATTGGTATTGTAGACATACATGGCAGTGAAGATTAAGGGGGAGTGTTGGCGGACGTGGACTCCAAATCAGCTTCTTTAATCTCCCCTGCCACCGTTCCTCAACTACTCTCCACCAACTGCATTTCCTTCATTCTTCTCTTATCTTTTCTAATGTCTTCGTTGATTCTAGACTCTTCTGATTTAGGGCAAAGATCTGGAAGCTTCTCCATACGATAGGAAAAAGCTTTGTTTTGTAAATGATAAAATATATATACTCTGTTTTTGAAGAAGACGATACTCTGTGTTTTTGGAAAAATGAAGGCGTGACTGTAAGAGCATTGGCAGCTCTGTTAATTAAAGGCATTAATGAAAATTCTGTTTTGTTTTAATATTTCTGCTGTTGATGTGTTACATTCCTCTTTTCAGTACTATTCTGGCATTTGGCTTGTCTCTGTTTGCTCCAACAAGTTATTCTTATTGTTGTAACTATTGCACCAAAAGGCGCTCTTGTTTAACTATCATCTGAAAGTAAACAGCAGTCGAAAGAACCCGTTGTCAAAGTTTAGTGTTGTTTTTTTTTGTATTTTTTTTTTTTTTTTAGTTTTTTGTTTTGTTTGTCTTTTAGTGGAACAATTGCACTCTTCTTTTAATATGATTGAACCCTGCAGATGGTCTACAATAGCTTCCCAGCTGCCAGGGAGAACCGACAATGAGATCAAGAACATCTCGAATACCCACCTGAAGAAAATGCTGCTGCGAATGGGATTGGATCCATCCACCCATGCACCAAGATCTGAGACAAACAGTGCAAGAAGGTCACAGGGATCTCAGTCCTCAGCACTGACGAGGCACATGTCACAGTGGGAAAACGCAAGGCTTGAAGCTGAAGCAAGGCTCTCTAGAGAGTTAACTTCTTTTCGTGAGTTGATGGGAAACGATAATGCAGAGGTCGATGCCAAGGCACCCACTGACTTTTTCTTGACGCTATGAAATTCAGATCTAATTGTAATCGGAGTTGGAGTAATTCATTCATTTTCATAGCATCATTTCTACCATCAATAGAAATTTGATTCGAAGTAATCTGTCTTAGTTAGAATCGGGGATTTTAGTATCAATCCAACTAAAAAGGGCCCTACTCGTGAGGACCTTTTGTATATATTCCCATTCGTTAGATTAGTTCATCTTTCTTGTGAGTATTTTCATTTTATTTCAGAGTGATTTGAAGTACAATTACTCTACATCCTTTTTAGCTTAATCTTTCATTTTCATTTCATATTCAATAAAGTAATTAAACTTTGTTTATGCATGTTCAATTCTAATATGTATGGGAAGCTTCCAAAATTCATATTACTTATATTTCATTTCCAAATATTTCAATTCCAACATTTATTCAAGCAATGTGATTTACCATCAAGTATGAGTCATTTACATTTATATTTATTGTAAGTAGTGGTTTGTTTTAGTTTAATATTTATTTAAAAATTTGATTTTATTTTCTTATAACCTCCTTATAAATAAAATATACTTATTGTTGTATATATATGTATATTCTTAGTTAATTTATGCATTTTTCGATTGATAAGTAAATATATTTCATTTACACACAATTTTAGCATAACATCCATAGACATAACACGTAACTCAGTCCTTGAAAATAACATTCAAATTATACATTAATCACATGGACAACATCTATCATATTGTGCCATTTTAGGTTGAACTTCCAAGGCTCGCATTATGCTAGATCATATATCATTATACTACACACTCACTAGTCAAGCTACATAACTATCAAAAGGCAAAGAGTCATACATGGAATCTCAACCATATCAATTTACATAATGGTTCTTTAATCTTTCACAAATTTAATATCTATATGTACATATATATAGTATTAAATATTAATATGATAGTAAAAAATAAGCAACAATACATCTCTATCAGGAGTATACCATACATATATATTGTTAAAACTGATAAATGGTTTATTCTAGTTTTATTAATTTCTCTACTCTAAATATTTTTGATAATGCTTTTACAGACTTATATCACATCTAAATCTTCATTTAGAATGTTTTCCCCAAGACCTCAAGGATTTGGATCAAATACACCTAACTTAAAAGTGATCTAAAGAAAAAGATAAGATAATAAATCTAAAAATAGAGGGATTTTAGAGGAACAAATTGATCAAGAGATACAAATAATCTAATTTGAATGAAATTATCTATACATAGATAAATGCACTAAACTAACACAGATAAGTGCATTGAACTCATAATGCCATTTTAGGTTACTACATGGTCATTAAGTTAACATTCAAATCATACTTTATTGAAGGTAGTGACACCTATCTAACGTAGCACCCCCTTTTTTGGTTGTAGAGGGGCCCACCAATGGTGTTATTGGAAGAGTTGTTATAGAACACAATCTAAATGTAGCTTGATTAGTTGAAAGGGTGTGTTTTTTACAATGTGATCTATGATCATTTTCACAAGATGTCATTTGATAAAGTGATTTTCCACTCTCATATACATATAAAAATCTTAAAAATGTGTTCAATCATTAAAAAATATAAAAATTTACGTTAAATTCCATACCCCATACAATGGCCACCTAAGTTGGAATTTTATATAATAGTGGGTTTTCCACTCTTTCACATGGAGAAGATAGTGATGGATGTGGGTTTTTATAATTCGAATATACTTTCCAACTTTTATTTTAAAATATTATATTGACCTACAAACCATTTGAACCAATATACCCTTCCCAACATACATTATATGTGTTATTACATTAAAGATGTTTCTCCTATTAAAATTATTGTTTTAAAGTGATGATTGAACCAATACTATTCATCTCACCTTGGCTTATAGATCCGGCAACATAGTTATATATGCAAATAAAAATAAAACATGTATATATCATATATAACATGCAACATAGAGATTAAAAATACCACATACATATGTCATAGGTAACTTGCATTTTATATATTTTTTAATTATTATTAATTTATGTTTTAAATCATCGATATTATTATTTTATCAATATAATATGATAAACTATTAATAATTACTAAATATATTTTTGAATGGTTAATATTAGTCTTCTATCAACATCTTATAACTATAAAAATATTTTTCAGGTTTCAAAATTTAAATAAGATAAATGTGTTTTCTATATCTAATATTTGTATTTTCTAAGTTTTGGGCTTTTTTTTTGTTCAATTTTTGTATCGGGTTTTGGTGTTTTTGGGTTTTAAGTTTATGGTTTTCAGATTATTTGGTATAAGGTTTTATAATTTTTAAGTTTCAAGGTTTATGGTTTTTAGGTTTTTTTAGTATTAAGGTTTTTGATTTGGAGCTTTTAGGACTCAGTTTTTAAGATTGTTGAGTTTTACATTTTCATTTTCATGTTCCAAGTTTTGTATTTATTTAAAATTTTATATAATATAATTTATGTATTTAAGGTTTACAGGTTCATAATTTTTGAGTTTGGTATTTTCTCTTTTTAAGTTTTAGGATTTTGATGCACTGGCATCATTCACATCTCTGCTAATATTTTCTTTTTCTGCTCAAATTTATTTACCTCAGACTCAATAGTGTCACTGCCAAGAGTTGCATCTGGGGAATCCTCCTCCAAACGGGGTTGTCGTGTTTGAAGTAAGGCCCTTGACCTTTGCATACAATTATGCTGCTCCTGTTTCTAGCTGTGGATCAAGAATCAGCGGATACTTTAATAACATGGAATTATAAAGTTTGAAATTCACAAATCCCATAAGAGTCTCATAAATCTCTACAAAAGTCCGCATGACACGAAAATCAACATTACTAGGGAGAACTTGATGGAGAACATGTGGTGTAAGCCACGTAATACTCTGACCATCGACTTCCGCCTGGTAATAAATGCCTTTCACAGACACAAATATCTTACATAAATAATGCTTTCTTAGAAATGAAGGCCTGCCACTCGAGACTTATTCAAAACTCAGGTAATTTTAGTTGAAGACACTTACCGAAACTGCCCAGTAATCTCTGAACCGAACTCAACAAACTTTTACCAATCGATATCAAGCCTTCAACGAGCCTTTATACCTTTGAGAAAGGTTTTGTGCACTTTGTTCCAATTCTTTATCCCAACTGGCACTTTATCTCCTCGATTCACGTCTTATTTTCTTTCAAGTTCTTATTTAATTATGACTTAAAAGTTAGTTATCTACAGTCTTTAACTTTGATTCAAATACCATGCATCAAATTATTATCTTATGAGTTTGAGTGTCACCGTATTAACAAAACTTTTAAAGCCATTTCCTGTTGTTCGCTATTACACAGTTGTCTTCTTTTTCCAATCTTCTAGTTATTTCCATGCTCCTTGCAGTCACTTTTAAATAGGGACTCGCACTCTTTCTTGTCGCCTTCATATTCTTTTGTTGGACTCAACTGACTCAGTCAACTATCTTTACAACTATGAGTTCCGCATTTGCATACATACCCGAGATCTCAAGCATATCAATTTCAAACACCAGAAAACTCATCGCCAGGCCTCTAAAGAGAGATGTCAATTATTCAATGCGTGATATTCGCCTTCTTCATTGTCTTCACATAATCCTTGCTATCATTACGTCTAGGTTTCGAACCGCCCGAAACAGCCTTTTCATCTAACAGCAGCAACGTCGTAGCCATATCAAGTTCTATTCTTTTATTTTCTTTTAACTCAGCCCAAGAGTTACACCGCCGCCATTCTTTTATCTCAGCGGTTTCAACTCAATAGAAACCGCTTCCCATTTTAGTCAAGGATTTCAACGGACCCCTCTGTGCTTTCAACAGATTATAAATATGCATTTTTCTCCATGTCTGGACATATATATAATGTATATGTATTGTGATCGTGTTTCTTTGCATAAATGACCTTCCTAAAGGGTTTGAACCCCCCACAAAAACTTGAAAGTATATAAATAATGGACTTATCGATTACCAGATTTTTAATTGGCTGCGTGTCCCAATATAGTGAATTATAGATCTATCACTAATTTTCCAACAATCGCTATAACATTTATCCTCTAAAATCTTCATACAGATGTTTGGTCTTGATCCTACTGTGGCTATTATTTATCAAGAAAACATAGTCCGCAGACCTCAAGAAAATAAATTATTTATCAAGATGATTTTCTACACTCTTGCAGAGGGATGATACACATTGAATACTGCTATACTCTGTCCATTATCCAAATTAATTGCGCACAGAAATCTGATTAATTTTTCCAAGCGCTAATTTATCTTGACAGCACCGATGATTTTCTTGGATTGCCACACATTGAGACATCTCTATTGCACATTTTCATTAGGAATTGCTAGGCCGCATGTACTAACACCATATATTTATTTGCTTATTCACAATTTATGGAATACAAGATCAATATACAAATTTGGTTAGATATCATCCAAGAGTTCAGGAATCCTTTTCCCTGAAAATAGCTTTCTTTAATTCAAGTTTAAATCTTTATCAAGATCAAATCTTGATCCACAATATCTTTTCATGTATTCGAATAATTATGGTGCAACCGAATATACACATACAGTTCACATTTATCATAGTTATTCACACCGCATTCATTCAATCTTCTAGAAAACTCTGAGTACAAAACAAACTTTTAATAAAATAAGATCTTACATGTAATCTCCTCTCTGTATTATGATGAAGCTCCTTTACAAACCAACTCTTATTTACAATGACGTTCCAGAATTTTACAATATACACATTTTATTCTAGAAAAGCTCCCCTCTGAGATTTAGCTTGCATTCATGACTTCACACTCAGCATAAATCCTCTTCGACTCCACAATCCCAAATTTAACCTCCAAAACTAACTATTCTAATCTTGAGAGGTCTAGAAACATCTTCCAAGATTCTCTTATTTGACCTTGTAGACTTGACAACTCAATCTTATCCCAATGTAGACGTGGTTGAGATATTTACAAGAAATTAATAAGCCCTTTTACATCTGGGCATAAAGGCTTATAAACTTTTGCAACTATCTTTATTTCAATTATTAAAGACCTCAAATATAACAATTTTAAAACACTCTTAAGACTATAGTAAATATTTATAACATTCTTAAGACTATAGTAAATATTTATATTAGATATATTCTGATGCTCCTACATCAGACTCATCTAGTAGGAAAAATATTTGAGCCCCTGCTCTAATGGATTTTATCCTCTTCTTTTTTCTCTTCCAATTTCTTTGCTTTTGCTTTTGCTTTTGTTTACTCTTTCCTCCTTCAAGTTTATCAACATATTCATCTTTATTTATCTCTTCCTATTTTTTTTTCTTGATTTTATCTCCATCTTTATTTTGTCCTCTCTTCAATATACCTACAAAAATAAAACTAGAGACAATTTTCAAGTTAGAAAAATAAAATTTCTCCATTGTTTTCTCTTTTTTCTTCTTTTCTTTTTCACCATCTTCCACAAATTTCTGTTGTCCTCCATCCTTAACTTTTTTTTTTGTATATTATTCCTCTCAAGAACCCCTGAATAGGTGCCATCATCTCACTAACACTCTGATCAACTATATATTTATGCTTTTCAATATAGAATAAAAATATATTTGCTTGTTTCAACATTCTATTTACAACTTTGATATTATTTCTGAATATCCCTACAACTATATCATCATAACACAAAATAGAGAAATAGTATCCATTTCATAAATGCCTCTATTCCTGACACTTTTTCCAGTCTTTTCCACCCTAGCTCTTTTTCACTTTTGTTCATAATTTTTTGATCTGTCCCACATTCACCATGCTTTTTACCTATGTCCTTAGACTCAAAATCAACATTAGTATGAAAAAAATCATAAAAAAATTCTAACTGTGGTTCATTCAAAATGTCTAATACCTCAAAATATTCTTTTAAGTCCTCATACTGATCTACACATTTTGTTATGTCAATAGAATCTAGAAATGATTCTATTACTTCTTCTTCCTCTTGGTTCATGTCCTATATAAGTAGGACTTCCTTCACCAGTTCTTTCTTAGTACCTGTAAACATATTACATAAAATATCAGAATTAAAAGCTTGAGTCTTGATTGTCTCTTTTCTGTGTTCCTTCTGGACTCGGCTTCCACCATTTTTATTTGTTTTCTCAAATTTCTAATTTTTTGTTGCCTATGCTTTCTTTTTACAAGCTGCTTCACTAACCACCTTACCTTTTTATTCACTTCAATTACCAATTTATTTTTTTTCATTTTCTTGCAGGAGCTCTATCATGAGCTTTACCTTCTCTATCATTTCTCTTATCTCCTAGATTTTAATTTCACTGATTAACCCTTCATTCATTACGTTGATTTTCTTCTTGTTCTTCCTTCGCATTTTTTGCATCTTACTCTATTTCTCTCACCTTATTTTTTGTCTCAACCAACTCTTTGGCCTCGTGACAAACTCCTCCAAGTCTCACCTAGACTTTGGTCTTTTGACTTTCTCTTGGATTTGCACTTTGAATAACTATTGTGCTCTTCACTTGAGCTTCCTCTGAGCTTTCTTTGAGCTCTTTTTCCACTTAAGCCTTCTCTAGCTTATTTTTATCTTAAGCCTTAATGGCTCACAACTACTAGAACCACCACTTCCTACAAGACCTTTAACACTACAATTTGTAAACATAAAATCTTCACAAAATAAAATTCATACCAGCTTCAATATTTTTGAGACTTCTTTCAAACATCCTATATAGCAACATACAATTTTAGAAATTAAAAATTTCAAAACAACTTACTTTCACTTTTTCTTATGAAATCTTACTATCTTTGTGCTTTGTCTTTATACTCTATGCCCTCTATCTTTAAACTTTTTGCATTAAAACCTTGCATAGATTTTGACTACCAATTTACCAATAAACCTGTATGAAATCACAACCACTATCAGGTTGAAGAAATCAATCTAAAAATTGATTAGAATCACTACGAATATCAAACCCAAAATCTCTACCCTATCATTTGCATTATCTCAACATCTCATTCCACACTTAGAGCATAAAACATAAGCACAACTATAGCTACCCATATTATTACAAATCTGATCTAAGAGCTTATACTAGCTCTGACACCAAAAATTGATGCACTGGTATCATTCACATATCTGCTAATATTTTATAATTCTTCTCCAATTTATTTACCTTAGACTCAATAGTGTCACTGCCAAGAGTTGCATATGGGGAATCCTCCTCTAAGATGGTTTGTCATGTTTTAAGTAAGGCCCTTGACCATTGCATACAATTCTAATGCTCCGTCTTCTAGCTATGGATCAAGTATCGATGGATAATTTAATAAAATAGAATTATAAAATTTGAAATTCATACATCCCATAAGATTCTCATAAATCTCTAAGAAAGTCTGCATGACATGAAAATCAACATTACTAGGGAGAACATGATGGAGAACATGTGGTGTAAGCCACATAATACTCTAACCCTCTACTTCCATCTAGTAATAAATGTCTTTCATAGACATAAATGTCTTACACAAATAATGCTTTCTTAGAAATGAAGACCTGCCACTCGAGACTTAATCAAAACTCAGGTAATTTTAGTTGAAGAAACTTATTGAAACTACCACGTAATCTCTTAACCAAACTCACCAAACTTTTACTAATTGATTTCAAGCCTTCAACAAGAATTTATACCTTTGATAAAGGATTCATGCACTTTGTTCCAATTCTTTATCCCAATTGGCAGTTTATCTCCTCGATTCATGTTTGATTTTCTTTCAAGTTCTTATTTAATTATGACTTAAAAGTTAGTTATCTATAGTCTTTAACTTTGATTCAAATACTATGCAGCAAATTATTATCTTATGAGTTTGAGTGTCATTGTGTTAACAAATGTTTTAAAGACATTACCTGTTGCTCTCTATTAGACAATTGTTTTCTTTTTCTAATCTTATATTTATCTCCATGTTCCTTGCAATCACTTTTAAATAGGAACTCACAATATTTATTATCGCCTTCATATTCTTTTCTTGGACTCGACTTACTCAGTGAATTATCTTTACACCTGTGAGTTTGGTATTTGCATATAGTTCAGAGATCTCGAGCATATCAATTTTAAACACTAGAAAACTCATTCCCAGTCCTCTAAAGAGAGTTGTCAATTACTCAATGCATGTTATTTTCCTTCTTCATTATCTTCACGTTATCCTTGCTATCATTACGTATAGGGTTCAAACCTCTTGAAATAGTCTTTTCATCTAACAACATTAATGTCGTAGCCATATCAAGTTATTTTATTTTATTTTCTTTAACTTAGCCTAAGAGTGACATCACCACCATTCTTTTATCTCAGCAGTTCCAACTCAATCAAAACCACATCCCATTTCAATCAAAGATTTCAACAGACCCCTCTACGCTTTCAATAGTTTACAAATATGAATTTATCTCCATGTCTGGACATATATATAATGTATATGTATTGTGATCATTTTTCTTTGCATAAATGACCTTCCTACAGGGTGTTAAGACCCCCATGGAAGCACAATTGATTACCATATACAAGCAACTTAAGATACGGAATTAACCAGAAGTAACAAGTAACTAGAAACTAGAAACAACACAACATATGAGAGACAATACACAACTTGTATTAATACTCATCTAGAAAAGAATACAATAATGAAGATGCCACTTCTTCTTCACACCTCTCAGAGGCTTCCCACACCTCAAGTGTATAGTAACTCTTTCCTAAAAGCTCTCTCTCTTACGGTCCCAACACACAACTCAAACACAGAGTTGGTGTTCACCTCCAACCAATCAGTATCCACTAATGCCAGTACACCAGTGCTCCACGCACTCCATAAGTGCTCCACACACTCCAAGTACTCAATGTACTCCAAGTAGATCTCCCATGCACTTGGAACAACCTACAACTCAAATGATCTTACTTATGGAAGGAACTACCTTGCCTTCCTCTTTGCTCTCTGATGTGTTACTGTCACCTTTGATTTTGTTGCCACCTGCAGATCTCCTTTGACCTCACACACACTCCTATTACCATGTAGATCTCTCTACACCCTAAAAAATCCTTGTCCTTGCCTCACCAAGTCCTTATGATTCTCCAAACTAGTACCCCGGTGGATCCTCTCCCTGATCTAACACACCTGCAGACCAAACTGATCATACACACTCGGCACCCCTGTGGAACTAGGAGGAACACCCTTGCTCACTTCACACACAGAAGGAGCTAACTTTGCTCAACTCAAACTAGAAAAAATTACAATACAACCCATGAGTCTATTATATATATCCCATGCATACAATAATTAGACATCTAATTAAAATAATTAGATCTACAGCTCCTAGTCTATAATTGGCTCTTAACATGCAAACACTCGGTTCGTTAACAAACTGTTTGTGCAAATGACAGTTCCAGAACCGCACAAGCAACCGACGTAGGTCCCTGTCAGGATGGAGATGACCAACGTCAGTCGATACCTAACCGATGTCGGTTGCCTTTCCCACTGTATATGACTGACGTCGATTGATTAGACCGATGTTGGTTTCCCTGCAACTTAGCAACCTCTCAACAACCTCCTTCCCTTTTTGCATCAGTAAAGCTTTTAGCTCCACAACCTAACAATCTCCCACTTGGAGATAAACATCTGTATTATACCTGTACCTGTACCCCGTCTAATCTATTTTTTGGCTTGTATCCCTCTTCAAGATCAATCTTGAAGACCACCCACCACACAACCTATCGTGCACCTCCTGTCATCCAAGTAACTTGCCACATCCGAACCTACAAACCCATGTAGTGAAGTCCTGACCCTGCATAGCATGTATACTTGTTGCTGGTCCCTCTCAAATACTGAGAACCCACTTCCCCGAATTGGCTCCTAACTCTCTGACATCACCCACTACTTGGGCAAACTAAAGTCTATACCAAGCCTCATGTGATTTTGGACACTGAACTGTCCAGCCCTTGGTGTGCTCCAGTTTTGTATCCTGCGTATTGAACCTCACCAACACCTGATTCACATCAGCTCCCACTTAATGTTGGTTTAAAGTAAAATATATGATAAAAAATAAAAAAATACAAATATTTTAGAGGGATGGAAGTGAGAAATAGGTCCCATATTTTACAATATGAATAAAATTAGCTATACCTAGATAAGGACATATTATTAAAATGAATTAACATAAAATAAGACCATGGTACCATTTCAGGTTCATACGTGGTGGTTAAGTTAGCATTGAAAAAAAAATCTATTGAAGGTAGTAACATATATCTCACATAAAAATGGGACCCATATTCATGGTTGTAGAGGGGCATACAAGTGGTGTTTTTGGAAGAGTTTCTAAATAAAATGAACTAGACATAGCTTGACTAGTTAAAATGATGTGTTTCTTGTAGTGTGACCTAGGTTAACATGCACAGTTTATCATTTGATAAATTGAGTTCCCCATCTTATTTTCATCAGAAAGTGTGTCCAACCATAAAAATATAGAATTTGACCATGGTTGTTTAAATGACATGCCACATATAAGAGCCACTCAAATTATAATTTTATATAGCATTGGGGTTTCCACACATTTATATGGCGTAAAAATGATGCATGTAGGTTTGTATAAATCTAAAGTACTTTCCAACTTTTGTTAAAATAAATTATAATTAATTAGGAAACCCATAAAATAAACCTTATTATTCAACTAAAATTAAACCATGGCTCAAAAACTATTTCAACCAGTATAACGTTCCCAACATATACTATATGTATGTAATAATGGTGTTTCCCCTATTAAAATTAATACCTTACACAAATGGTTGAACCAAAAATATTCATTTCACTTTGACTTATAGATCCAATAAAGTGGCTACATATATTAAATTTATAATTAAATGATAATGTATATATTATATATAACATACAATACATATTAAAAATATTACATATATTATAGGTTGTATTTTTTTTTAATATTATTAAATTCTCTTTTAAATAATAACCATTATTATTTTACAAATATCATATAAATAAAAAATATTAATTATTATTAAATATATTTTTGAATGGCTAACACCATTTTTATCTCAATATCGTATCAAGTTTCAATGTTTTTGGTTTCAAGATTTTTTCAAGGTTTGAGGTTTTCTAGTTTCAGGCTTTGTAATTTTTGAGTTTTTATTTTTTTAAAGGTTTTTTGGTTTGGGGATTTTAGGTCTTAGTTTTCTAAAGTTTTTAGGTTTCAAATTTTTTGAAGTTTCTAATTATGTGTTTATATTAAATTTTATATTAATATAATTTTCGTGTGTTCAAAATTTATAGGTTCACAATTTTTGAGCTTAGGGTTTTTCGGGTTTTGATTTTTTTATTTTAAATTTCAAGTTTCTTGGTTTTCAAGGAATTCATGCTTAAGATTTCAGATTTTAGGTTTTAGGATTTTTAGGGTCTTTAGGTCTAAGGATTTCAGATTTCAAATTTCAAATTTTGAGTTTTTATGTTTTCAAGATTTTTAGGTTTAGGACCTTTATGTTTTGAGGCTTTCAAGTTTTGGGGATTTTATGATTCATGTTTTGTTTATTACATTTTTGGATTCAAATTTTAGGGGTTATTGGTGTTTTATATCAATTTATTGTTCATTTTATCAGGGTTTTCAAATTCAAGGTTTTAATTTTTTAAGTATTTGGGTTTCTAGGTTTGAGGTCTTTAAGTTTGGAACTTTTAGGGTTCAGCATCTAGTTTAGATGATTTTGATTTTTTTTTTCTAGTTTTAGTATTTTTGAGTTTGAAGTTTTTCAGGATTCAAGATTTAGGTTTTCAGGATTTTGAGTTTCATGGTTTTGTGTTTCAGGGGAGTTGTATATAAATCTACTTTTCTTGTTGTTTGAGTTTCTAGGCTCTAAATTTTTAAGTTAAGATTTCTTAGGTTTTGGGATTACTAGGTTTCAGTTTCAAAGTTGTAGGGGTTTTTAGTTTCAAGACATTCAATTTCTAAGTTTCACATTTTCTTTTTGTTTCTGAGATTTCGAGGTTTGGAGTTATTAGGGTTCTTGCATTATAAATTTCAATTTTAAAGTTTATGAGATATTTCATATCAATCTACTTTTTGTGTTTAATAAATTCTCCTATTTCAAAAATTTTATGTTCAATTTTAAGTTCATTTTTTTAAATTTTCAAGCCTCTAAATCCAATCTCATTAAACTCAATGTATCGTGGAGCTTTAAAATATTTTTGTTAATTACACACACACACACACACTATTGCTATGAAGGTACATACATTATAGTGATAGATAAGATATATTAGGTCAATATGCAATATCAATTTTAATTGGTCGGTAAATTGGGGTCCTAGAATATCAAGGTGATGGACACCACCCAGACTACATTCTATAGCCATAAATAAATACTACATTTACAACTATAAATACATACATTCTTCATATTGTATGTTGATTGGACCACTACAACATTTATTTGCCTTTCAATCACCAACTTTAGGGTTGTTTAATCTTGGCCCAATCTTTTGAATGGGAAAATGCTATGTCAATTCGAGCTTATTAATTGCACTTCATGGGGAGCCCAAAGTGTTTATTTTCTGCATAACAATCTGCATATGAATGCCAAACTTGAAGAAAATTTTCAGTGCCTTTCTGTTGCTAAAATCCTATTTTATTAAGTTAGTCATTTTTCTATTGTAGTAGGGAAAAAATAGAGAGAAAATAATAATGGGTAGAACCCTTATTGTGAAAAATTGGTCCTAAACTAAGGGCTTTGGACCTATGATGAAGACAAGATTCTTGCTGAATATATTCAAATAAATGGCTATGGACACTAGTGTGTTATTTTGAAGCAAGCTGGTTTGTATATAATAGATGTTTAGATTAATATAACCCCACTTTTGGCTAGTATGGGTACCATCTCAGACACATTAGGAGGATCGGGTCTCCCCCTGGGCAGAAATCGCTGACCAAAAGACAAAGTGATCCTAACCAAAACATACATCAGAAGGGTTGGGTCATCTCATGGACGGAAACAATTAACCAAGAGTACAAAGAGGACCCAACTGAAAGATACAACAATAGTGTAGAACCAAAAAGTCCCAAGTAAAATAGGAACAACAAAAACCAACATGTAAGCCCACCTTTTTTACACCGTTATAAAATCCAACCCGAGACACAATAAAAGCTTCGAGTCTCCAAGAAAAAAAAAAACTGAAACAAGATCATGGAAAAAACCCAACCTAAACACAAAGAAGCCTAAATTCCTTACCTGCCCACCCCGCGAAAAAAACGAAAAAGAAAAAGAAAAAAGAAGAAAGACTCCCCTAAGAATCTAGAGAATAAAACACTTCACCAAACCTCCAACGGTCAAGTCATACAAGCCAAACGCAACGGTACAACAATTATCCGAGGGTAGTAATCATTCACAGTTCAAAAACATAACACCTCATCTGCCGGTGAACAGATTCCAAAAAAAAACTGTCAAGTTAATTGACAAATAACATAAAGGCGGATTAGTTCGAAATTTGAAATTTGAGACGACACGTCCCATCAAATCTATTGGCACTGACTTTTGAATGCACAAAACCAAATATTTCAAAGACATCCACTTTGAATCTCTGCCAACCAAAAATGGATTCAAAATCATATTCGTCCAGCTACAACCTGACAATGGGCAAATCAAACTCCCTTGCTGCAGAACAACGGCTAAAATTATCAAAGCAAATAGGAACGAAAGTCGAGGATTTAGCGCACCCCTGGGGGACAATCATCAACAGGAGGCGCCGTCTGGAAGGTTCTGAAGGGATTCCTTTCGAGTTTCTTCGTACTAGATCTGCAGTTCTTTCCAATTTTCTTTAGGCTAGTTCTGTAATTTTTTCCAGGTGTGCTACTCTAGCGTACCATTACTTCCATTTTTCCTAGCATGTTTTAACAGTGCTAACACGTTATCTATACTTTCTTTACATTCTTCAAATGGGTCCATTTCAATGAGGGACGCATCAAGGGAATTCACCTCAGAACACTTCGACAATAAGACATCCCCGTCCTTCCTATGCCTGCAATTTGGTTTGCCCAAATTTTTCTCCAACGGGTCTATCCTTTTGCTCTCTCTCAGTGGCGTCTTCTGCTCATCCACGGGACCAATTTTGATCAGAAGCTGCCCGTCCATCATGTTAGGATCATGAGAGTTTGGCATGTTGGAAGGATTTCGAATAATTCACTTTCTCCATGAAACTGTCATTTTGGACATCCTTTATTGTCCCTTGTGGTAAGCAATTTCTATCAACACCTCCGTGTTCCAAAAATTGTCACTCCAACCTGGCAGGGCTGTTAGCATTGCAGCTCATATTTTCCAGCATAGGAGGCAATTCGTTCAAAACAGAGCCATAAGCGTTCACCGGGGCCTGATCTATCCTGTTACCTTTGGTGTTAGACTATTTATCCTTTTCAATATAAACTTGACCATCCCCAATCTTGTTTCCAGTGCATTTATTCCCATATTTCTTCTCGTTCATACACAATTTTTCGATTTCAAGTGCCATATTTATACTTCAACTGAATAGAATCTGGGAGAACCTTGTTAGCAACCACGTTGACACAGAATTGAGCAAAAACAACTCTACTTCTTACTTTAGTGATAGAGTCAAAGGCAATAAACTTCCCAATGGATTCTGTGATTCCCTTCAAGATATTTTCCTTCCAGAATTCCAGCAGAAGAGCTGGAAGTCTGATCGAAATAGGAACAACTTTACAGGATTCATTAAGAGCATTAAAACCAGAACTCCATCTTTGTAGAAATAAAAAAGTCTTACCCATCTTCCACGGTCTCTTTGAAGAATGTAGAGGCAGTCTTCTTGGTTTGTGAAGGAGAAGATAAGGAAACCATTTTCCATGGCATCAATTTTCACTTGGCCCTTCAGTTTCCATCTTCTACGGGCCCAATCTCTCACTAAATCTGTTTTGTGTCTGTAGCCTACGAGTTTTACGTTGAGGCTGTTTTGGAACCGAATCTCCACACTGTCCATTTCCTCATGTGGGATTTCCAGCACCACGTCTTTTCCTGAAGCAAAGGGGTGAAGATCCTTACCTGCTCTTTCTGAGGCAGGTGTTCCCCTGACCAGGTCTGCCCAAGAAGGCACAACCTTTTGCACTCCCCCTCCTTTGTCATCTTCATCGCTACCTCACCCTTCTGCAACCTCCTCTCCTCCTTTCATCACTTCATACTATGAAATTTAAATGTTACAAATAAGTTGAAATGGATTTTTTTATCTTTAAAATTTTAACATGTTCAAAATGTTTTGAGCAAACTGGTTTAAATTTAAATGTAAAATTATTCAAATTAAATATTTTGTATATACTATATGTTACCCATTGATTTCATTTCTATAAAATGCATGCATACCGACATAAAAAATCATTTAGATTGAATTAATATTCACATGTATACTCATTGGCCAATGAATTTGTGGGGTATATATTGCATTCGAACTTAAGTATCTATGTTGTGATATGAGATAGATTATATGTGGATGATTCGTCTTAGCAAAACAAAATTTGCAAAGGAAAAGGAAATAGTTTGCAGATTCAAACGTGTTACACTAGAACATATGCATATATGTTGTGAATATATACAATATGAATGTGGACAGGGCTTTTAGGTGTGGGAAGAGTTGTCACCTGCGTTGGCTTAATTACCTAAGACCAGATATTAAGAGAGGTTTTCTTAGCCCAGAAGAAGAAAGAAGTATCATTCAGCTGCATACAATTCTATGCAACGGGCTAACAAAATATACTAGTATCTATTATCACTGAAAGATTGATTGCGAACTGTGCTTAGATATACTGTTTACAATCATCTGCTGGTATTATAAGTTTTTTTCCTCATTACTGCTTCATTACATTGAAAAGTATGGTAGGCCTAAGCAATGGATATTAGGTAAAGCTTTTGTAGTCATTATTGTCTTGCATTGAAAAGAATTGTTTCCAGTTTATCTGATGAATTGAAAGGTGTTTTTCTTATTGATGCAACAATTGTACCAAAACAGAAAGTAAACAGCACTTGAAATCACTCGTTGTCAAAGCTTTTTCTTTTGGTCTTTTAGTGCAACGAATACACTCTTCTTTTAATGTGTTTGACCCTGCAGATTGTCTACAATAGCTACCCAGCTGCCAGGGATAAATGACAATGAGATCAAGAAGTTCTGGAACACCCACCTGAAGAAAAAGCTATTGTAAATGGGGTTGGATCCATCCACCCATGTACCCAGATCTAAGAAAAACACTGCAAAAGGGTCACAGGGATCTCAGTCTTCAGCACTAATGAGGCACATGTCACAGTGGGAAAATACAAGTTTTGAAGCTGAAGCAAGGCTGTCCAGAGAGTCAAATTCTTTTCGTAAGTGGATGGGAAACGATAATGCAGAGGTCGATGCCAAGGCACCCACTGACTTTTTCTTAAAGCTATGGAATTCAGATCTAATTGTAATCGGAGTTGTAGCAATTCATTCATTTCCAGAGCATCATATCTATCATCAATAAAAATTTGATTTGAAGTAATCTGTCTTGGTTAGAATCGGGGATTTTAGTATCAATCCAACTAATAAGGAAACTACTCGTGAGGACATTTTGTATATATTCCCATCCGTTAGATTAATTCATCTTTCTGTGAGGACTTTCGTTTTATTTCAGAGTGGTTTGAAGTACAGTTACTTAACTTCCCTTTTAGCTTAATCTTCGATTTCCATTTCATATTTAATAAAGTAATTAAACTCTGTTTATGCATTTTCAATTCTAAATTGTATTGGAAGCTTCAAACCTCATATTAGTATTTCATTTCCAAGTATTTCAATTCCAACCATTATTTTAGCAATGTGATTTACCATCAAGCACAGAGTCATTTACATTTATTGCAAATAGTGGTTTGCTTTAGCTTAATAATTACTTATAATTTTGATTTCAGTTCTATACTCAACACTTGAATAGTCGGTCTCCTAGTGAATAAAATATATTTATTGTTATACATACAATGTATATCTCTAGTCAAAATATGTGTTCTTGGATTGATAAGCAAATGTATTTCATCTACACAGATAACCTTAGCACAACATTTATAGACGTAACACATAGGTCAGTCCCCGAAAATAACATTCAAATTGCACATCAGTCACATGGACAATATCTATCACATTGTGCCATGTTAAGTTGAACTCCAAAGGCTCACGTTATGCTACAGCATATGTTATTGTATCTCACACCAACTAGTCAAGCCATATAACTATCAAAAGGCAAAGATTCATATATGGAATCTCAACCATATCAATTTATATAATCGTTTTTTAAGCTTTCATAAATTTAATATCTATGTGTACACATATATGATATTAGATATTAATATGATAGTAAAAGATAAGCAATAATACGTCCTCGCCAAAAGTATACCATACATGTATAATGTAAAAACTGATAAATACTTTAATCTAGTTTTATTATTTTTTCTATTATAAATTTTTCTGATAATACATTTACACACTTATATCACATCTAAATCTTCATTTAAAATGTTTTACCTTAGACCTCAAAAACTTGAATGAAATGCACCCAACTTAAAAGATGATCTAAAAAAAAGATAAGATAATAAATTTAAAAATAGAGGGATTTTAGAGTGATAAAATTAAACAAGAAATGAAATTAGCCATACATAGATAAGTGCATTGAACTAATATAAATTAACATAAAATAGGACCATGATGCCATTTTAGGTTTCTACATGAGGATAAGTTAGCATTGAAATAACACTTTATTGAAGATAGTGACACCAATCTCACGTAGCACCCCTTTTGTGGTTATAGAGGGGCCCATCAGTGGTCCTCTTGGAAGAGTTGTTAAAGAACATATTCCCAATATAGCTTGATTAGTTGAAAGGATGAGTTTTTTACAATGTCACTTAGGATCATTTTCACACGATGTCATTTGATAAAGTGTGTTTTCCTTATCATGTACATCTAAATTTTTTGAAAATGTGTTCAATCATAAAAAAATATAAAAGTTTATTATAGCTGGTTAAATTTCATGCCCCATACAAGGGTCATCCAAGTTAGAATTTTAACTAATAGTGGGGTTTTCACTCTTCCACATGGAGAAGATAAATATGGATGTGGGTTTTTATAATTCGTATGTGCTTTCCAGATTTTATTTCAAAATATTATAACGACATACACAACCTATTAAATACACCTTACTATGTGTAGAGTTAGACAATGGCTAAAAAACTATTAATTGAACCAATACACCTTTCCCAACATACGTTAAATGTGTTATTACATTAAATGTGTTTCTCCTATTTAAATTAATATCTTACAATGATGATTGAACCAATACTATTCATTTGATGTCGGCTTATAGATTCGATAATATGGTTACATATGTTAGATTCATGATTAAAAAATAACATGTATATATCATATATAACATGCAACATACAAATTAAAAATATAACACACACATTTCATAGGTAACATGCACTTTAATTTTTTTTTAATTATTATTAAATTATGTTTTAAATCATCAATGTTATTATTTTATCAGTATCATATGAAAAACTATTAATTATTATTAAATATTTTTTTGAAAGATTAACATTATTTTTCTATCAACAGGTTATAACAATAAAAATATTTTTTGGGTTTCAAGATTTGAATAAGATAAATATGTTTTATATATCTAATTTTCATATTTTTTATGTTTTGGGCCTATTTTTTTGGTTTCTTTTTTTTTTATTAAGTTTCAATGGTGTTTTTGGGTTTCAATATTCATGGTTTTCAGATTTTCTCATATCATGTTTTGCAATTTTTGAGTTTCAAGGTTTACAATTTTCAAGTTTTTCTAATATTAGGTTTTTTTTGGTTTGGGGTTTTTAAGGATCAGTTTTTAAGGTTTTTGGGTTATATGTTTTGGTTTTCATGTTCCATGTTTTGTGTTTATGTAATATTTTATATCAATATTGTTCTCATGTGTTTGGGGTTTACAGGTTCATAATTTATGGCCTTAATATTTTTTATTTTTTATTTTTTTTATTTTTAGGTTTTAGGTTTCATTTTTTTGTATTTTCAAGGTATTCAATTTCATGATTTCAGATTTCAAGGTTTGAGATTTTTAGGGTATTTGAGTTTAGAGATTTCAAATTCAAGTTTCAAGTTATTATGTTTTCAACATTTTTAGGTTTGGGAACTTTAAGTTTTTGAAGATTTCAAGTTTCAGGGATTTTAGTTTTCAAGTTCCATTTATCAATATTTGGGTTTGATATTTTTAGATTTAGCAGAGTTTTAAATCTATGTATTATTTGTGTTCTCAAAATTTTTGGGTTCAAGGTTTTTTTTTTTTAAAGATTTGCGTTTCTAGGTTTGGGGTCTGCAAGTTTGGAACCTTCAAGGTTTGGTTTCTAATTTAGGTAATTTTGAGTTTTATTTTCCCAATTTTACTATTTTTGAATTCTAATGTTTATAATTTTAAGTTTTCAAGTTTCAAGGTTCAAGGTTTTGAGATTTTGAGTTTATGAGAGTTTTATATCATTATACTTTTCTTTTTTTTTAAGTTGGGCTATGAATTTTTGGGTTTAGGGTTTTCAATTTTTGAGAGTTTCAAGGTTTTTAGGATTTTCAAGTTCTAGGCATTCAATTTCCATGCTTCATGGTTTTTGTTTATTCTATGTTTTGGGGTTTCAAGGTTTTGGATTTTTAGGTTTCATGTTTTAGGGTTTTCAGGTTTTATTTAATTAGTTATTTTGTTGTTGTAATAGGAAAAAAATATAAATAAAATAGTAATCGGTAGAGCCCCTTTCTGTAAAAATTTGGGCTTGAAAAAGGGCCCTGAACCTCTAATGGAAAAAAGATTCTTGTCGAGTATATTTAAAAAAATAGTTTTGGAAGATGGCGTGCTCTTTCAAATCAAGTTGGTCTATATATAATATGTATGTATTGCATTGATTTTATGCCTTTAAAATGCATGCATAATGACATAAAAATTATTTATATTGAATTAGTATTCACATGTATACTCATTGGTTAATAAATTTTGTGGGTTTATATTGATTTTGAAATTAAGTGTATATGTTGTGATTAAAAGATGCTTTACATTGAAACACACATCCATTTTTATCATAAGTTTTTATGTACATAAGAAATGAGATATATTTTATATATAGATTATTTACCATGGAAAAATAAATTTGACAAAGCAATAGGAAATAGTTGACAGATTCCTAAATGTTACATACCGGATTTAGTGTCTAAAATTATATATCTATATATCTTAAGGTAAATTTTTCTATAGATACTTATTATCTATGCTAAAATTAACTATGAATTAACTTCCAACCCATATCAAGTATTTTTTCTAGTCCATTTCCTATAGCCATTGATTCACTTGTTGCACACAACTAATAATGGTGCTACGGATTATGACCAAGCCATGTCTAAAATAGATAAAGTGGTTAGTTTTTGCATGCAATTAGAAAAAAAAACTTATTCTATCTATAAGGTGGTTATAGTTATTGTTACATCCTCTTCATTTCAATGGATGTTGATTTTCATAAAAAAATCTTTGATGTGTTTCTAACTAATTTTTTTCACTTGTATGCCCTTTGTTGTAAGCTCTGCTATTCTAAACTTTGATATAGTTTATCTTTTTAACATTTAGTCATTATAATAGTCATAATAAGTTCTGAAATATCTATTTACTGAAGAAGGTGTATATTTTAGATCTAGTTAAAAATTAATAATCATTAGTTCATATTCATCAATCAATCATTCAAGCAAAGCATTGCAATCAAAGTTGTAGGGTGTAGAAATTCATTCATTGGTATAAGATTGTTTATATCATTAATAGTAATTTTATTTGAAGCAACATGTCTTAGTTAGAGGCGAGGATTTAATTATCAATCCAATTGAAAAGGGGCCTATTCTTGGTGACTTTTTGTATAGATTCCGATCCATTAGATTAATTAATTTAGATTAGTTCATCTTGTTGTGAGTATTATTAATTGATTTCAGAGTGGTTTGAAGTAGAATTACTTGATTTCCTTCTCAACTTATTCTTTTATTTCATTTCCATATTTATTATAGTAATTTAAATCTGTTTATGCACATTCAATTCTAATTTTTATGGGAAGCTTCTAAAAATCATATTAGTATTTAATTTCCAAGCATTTCAATTCCAATATTTATTTTAGTGATGTGATTTACCTTCAAACAAAGAGTGATTTAAAATTATTTCAAAGGGTGGTTTTATTTAGCTTAGTATTCACTTCAAATTTTGATTTCATTTCCCTATACTTAACACTAGAATAACTAGAGTCTCCTAGTGAAACAAATAAATATACTTTTATATACACAATGTAGATTCCTAGTCAAAATATGTGTTCCTAGATTTATAAGTAAATGTGTTTCACCTACACACACAACCTTTACACTTAGACCTTCAATATAACATCCAAAAACATAATACATAGTTAGGTGGAAATTCTAAGTCTCGTAATATACTAGAGAATATGTCAATATGCTACACATGCACTAGTCAACCCACATAATTATTGGAAGGATAAGAGTCATACATGGAATCTCAACCATTCCAATTTACATAATGGTTATTTAAGGCTTAATAGCTTTGTACTTTTAAAAAAAATATATCTGTGATATTATATATTAATATGATAGTAGAAGGTAAGTAACCGTAGATCTCCATTGAGAGTTTGTTATGCATGCATAATGTAAAAACTAATAAACATTTTATTATGGTTCTATTACATTCTTTATTTTAAATCTTGTTGATATTTATTTTTTACACACTTATATCACATCTAAATCCTCATTTAGAGTGTTTCCCCTCAAACCTCAAGGATTTGGATCAGGTGCACCCAACTTAAATGTGATGTAAAGTAAAAGATAAGATAAGGAATCCAAAAATAAAAGGATGTTAGAGGGATGGAAGTTAGAAAGAGGTCCCATATTTCCCAATATGAAGAAAAATAGCTATATTAGATAAGTGCATATTCTTAAAATGAATTAACATAAAATAAGGCAATGACACAATTTTCGGTTGGTACATGGTGGTTAAGTCAGCATTCAGATAACACTCTATTGAGGGTAGAAACATCTATCTCACATAAAAATGGGACCCATATTCATGGTTGTAGAGGGCCACACAAGTGATGTTTTTGGAGGTGTTTTTAAATAACATCAATTAGATGTAGCTTGATCAGTTAAAATGGTGTGTTTCTTATAATGTGATCTAGTTTAAAATGCATAATATATCATTTGATAAACTAAGTTCCCCCTCTCATATTCATAAAAAAATGTGTCTAATCATAAAAATATAGAAGTTGACCATAGTTGGTTAAATGACATGCTCGATGCAAGAGCCACTCAAGTTAGAATTTTATATAGTAATGGGATTTCCACACTTTTGCATGGAGTAAAAAATATAAATGTGGGTTTGTATAATTCTAATGTGCTTTCTAACTTTCGTTAAAATAAATTATAATGACCTACACAACCCATAAAATAAACCTTACTATGAGTAAAGTTAAACCATAGATCAAAAACTATTTCAACCAATATAACATTCCCAACATACACTGTATGTATCATTACATCAATGAAGTTTCTCTATTGAAATTAATGCCTTACATAGATGGTTGAAGAAACAATATTCGTTTCACTTTGACCTATAAATCCATTAAAATGGTTATATATATTACATTTATAATTAAAAGATAACATGTATATATTATATATAACATACAATGTACATATTAAATATATAACATACATATATCATAAGTAACATGCATAGGGGAGTTTTATATAAATCTATTTTTTTATTTTTTGAGTTTTTGGGCTCTAAATTTTTAAATTAAAAGTTCTCAAGTTTTGGGATTACTGGATTTCAGTTTTGAAATTTCAAGGTTTAGTGTTTTCTAGGTTTTTAAGTTATAGATTTCAGACATAGAGTTTCTAAGATATTTCACATCAAATTATTTATTTAAATATATATATTTTTTATTTAAATTTTCAAAATTTTAAATCCAATTTCATTAAACTTAATGTATTGTAAAACCGTAAAATAATATTACATATAATATATTAATTTTATTATATATAAATAAATATTACACGGACACATACATTATATATTTTTCTAATGATAGATAAGATATATTAAATGAATATGTAATTTCATTTTTAATTGATTGGTAAATTGAGGTCCTAGATTATTAAGGTGACGGACACCACTCATACTCCGTTCGACAACTATAAATAAATAATACGTTTACAACCACAAATACAACATTTATTGCCTTTTCAATAACCAGCTTTAGGGTTGTTTAATCTTGGCCCAATCTTTTGAATGGGAAAACGCCATGTCAAGCCGAGCTTACCAATTACCCTTCATGTGGAGCCCCGAGTCTTTATTTTCTGCATAACAATCTGCATAGGAATTCCAAACTTGAAAAAATTGTCAGTGCCTTTCTGCTGAAATCCTGTTTTATTCAGTTCGTTATCTTTTTGCTGCAGAGCCCCTTACAGCGAAAAATTGGGCCTGAACAAAGCGCTAGGACCTCTGATGAAGACAAGATTCTTGTTGACTATATTCAGAAAAATGGCTGTGGACGCTGGCGTGTTGTTCCGAAGAAAGCTGGTCTGTATATAATATATGTAGCACATTGATTTCATTTCTATAAAATGCATGCATACCGACAAAAAAAATCATTTAGATTGAATTAATATTCGCATGTTTACTAAATGGGTATTGCATTGAAAAGTATTGCTGCCCGGATTAATGGCTATTGGGTAAAGTTTTTGTAGTCATTATTGTATTGCATTGAAAAGTATTGTTGCCAGTTCATCTGATGAATTGAATGGTGTTGTGGCCATTTTTTCTTATTGATGTAACAAAACTGAAATTAAACTGCAGTTGAAAGCACCCGTTGTCAAACCTGTTTTTTTTTTTTTTTAAAGTTCTTTTAGTGGAACAATTTTGCACTCTTCTTTTAATATGATTGAACCCTGCAGATGGTCTACATTGAGATCAAGAACTTCTGGAACACCCACCTGAAGAAAAAGCTGTTGAGAATGGGATTGGATCCATCCACCCGTGCACCCAGATCTGAGACAAACACTGCAAAAGGATCACACGGATCTCAGTCCTCAGCACTGTCAAGGCACATGTCACAGTCAGAAAATGCAAGGCTTGAAGTGGAAGCAAGGCTCTCCAGAGAGTCAACTTCATTTCGTAAGTTGATGGGAAACGATGATGCAGAGGTCGATGCCAGTGCACCAACTGATCAAGAGTATGCCATACATGCATAATGTAAAAATTGATAAATGCTTACTCTAGTTTTATTATTTTCACTACTCTAAATCTTTTTGATAATCCTTTTACACACACTTATATCACATCTAAATTTTCATATAGAATGGTTTCCCCATATCTCAAGGACTTAGGTGAAATGCACCCAACTTAAAAGTGATCTGAATAAAAAGATAAGATAATGTTTTATTTTTAGAGGGACAAAATTGAGCAAGATGTGTGTATAATCCAATTTGAACGAAATTAATTATATATAGATAAGTGCACTAAATTAAAATAAAATAGAACCATGACACCATTTTAGGTTTCTACATGGTGGTTAAGTTAGCATTGAAATAACACTCTATTGAAGGTAGTGACACCTATTTCACATAGCATCCCTTTTTGTGGTTGTAGAGGAGCTCACAAGTGGTGTTTTTGGAAGAGTTGCTAAACAACACAATCTGAATGTAGCTTGATTAGTTGAAAGGGTGTGTTTTTTACAATGTGATCTAGGATCATTTTCACAAGATGTCATTTGATAAAGTGAGTTCCCCCTCTCATGTACATCTGAAAATCTTGAAAATGTGTTCAATCATAAAAAAATATAAAATTATACTATAGTCGGTTAAATTCCATGCCCTATACAAGGGCTAACCAAGCTAGAATTTTATATAGTAGTGGGTTTTCCACTCTTCTACATAAAGAAGATAGACATGGATGTGGGTTTTCATAATTCGATTGTGCTTTCCAAATTTCATTTAAAAATATCATAATGACCTACACAACCCATAAAAAACACCTTACTATGAGTAGAGTTAAACCATGGCTAAAAAACCATTTAAACCAATACACCCTTCCCAACATACGTTAAATGTGTTATTTTTTTTGGGATCAATGCTTAGCTTTTGATCAAAGCCTCAACTACTTATGGGACACAAGGGGAGGTCTAGTCTCCCCATAAAATAAAAACCAAAATTACAGTGAAACCTTTAACCTATAGATTTCCTATAATCAGTGAGGATCCAAATAAAACTACTGATAACGGAAAAGACAAAGCCAAAAAGTAATAAAAAAATAAACTTTCAAAACAATCTAATTCCACAGGGAATCAACCTTTTGCTACCAATGTTTGTCTGCCCCTGTTGGAAAGAATATTTTCCATAGTCCATTGAGTACCATTGAGGATGGAATTTTGGGCATCCAATTGAAGTTTTTCTACCTCTTTTCCCTTTTTTCTCATAGTTTGGAGTCTGGATAGAGATGAATGAAGGACTGAGCTATAGTCAAAATCATCATACTTGTCAGCTCTTCTTCTTCTTCTTCCCAGTCCTCCTCGGCTTCTTCTAATCCTTTCGACTACTGAAATTTTTCCATCATAGGCAAAAAGTTTTTTGGAACCACTATACCTTTCTTTTCTAATGCCTTATCCTAAATCAATGGCATGGAAGAAGGCTACATTTTGATCTCAACTACTTCAACCACCTTAACACCTCCCAACTTTTCTATAACCTTTACCTGATCCAGCTGAGGAGAAGATAACTACCTTGTCTTCGTAATGGGCTCAACTTCTTTAGACACATGAACCTCATCCTTTTGTATATTAATATAAAATTTTTAGCTATTAATGGAAGAAGGAAGTTCAATGAGAAGTTGATCCTTTTAACCAAATCTCTATTCAGACACCCTACCTTTTTCACCCATTTTTGTAAAAGTGAACCCTGAGATCTTTTACAGCCATTCGAAGGACAAGACACTATCATATGGTTAATTTGATTACATTTAAAGCACTGGAATGGCAGTCCTTCAAAATTTACATATTGAGTCCATAGACCATAGGATGAAGAGATCTGAATGGAATGATGGAATGATTTAGATAAATCCATCATCACACACACCCTGACAAATTTTTGATTAGCCTCCATAGATTCATCAATTTTCAAAAACTCTCCAAATTTGTTTACTAATGATTTGAGAAGTCCTGGATCTTGCACAGCTAAAGGAAGATTATAAAATCTGAGCCTTACTAGGGCATGAGAGACAACCATAGTAGTAGGGTCAAAAAAAGGGGCCCAAAGGCAAAACAATATTCCCTCTTTGCCTAAAAACCAAGGTCCATTTCCCCATACAAAATCCCTATCTTTTGTAAGACAAAAATGAATAAGAAAAGACCTATTAGATAGTAAAGATAGAGAGGGAGATTGAATAGATGGCCAAGTTTCAAAAGTCAAAAGTAATAACATATCCTAGGATGGCCATTTCCCAATGCATCTACCTATTAGAGATATACCTCCTCTTTCCAAGCTAATATTTGAGAGCTTTGAATCTAAAATTTCCAAAACTAAAAAAGAATCAAAAAGACCAGGGGCATGTCACCTATAAAAATAGTTTCCAGGGTAGTTTTTTGAGCTGAAACATTGCCTTGTGAATCTTCCCTTGACTTTAAACTCTTCACTAAAGGCTCCTCTTGCTGCAACTAATTTTTGGGTAATAAAATAGGTTCTAAATTTGGGTTATCTTATAGAATCTTTTTTTTTTACAAAAATCACTACAAGTATGAAAGTGATTCCATGCATTGATGCAAGAAGCCTACACCATCTTGGAATCCCTATCCTCATAGTTTGAATTCTTTGAACCCTTATTTCTCTAGGAAGATCAATTGAAAGACTTACCCCTGCCTTTATCTTAATTCTCCAACCCTAGATCAACTCCAGGCTACTCTGAATCTAGGAATTTCTCTTCAGTAATTATGAAATCCTGAACAAAATTTACATTCCTGGATTTCAAGCTACCCCTCCCAGGCCTTTGATTACTAATAGGTCAGTACTTCTCCCCACCTGAAAAAACATTTACGCCTTCAACCTGCTCAACATATTCCACATAGAAACTACATGGGAGACCTACATTTTTGGCTAGTGATAATTTAAAAACTATTGGATAAGCTTCACTCTCCCCTCTCTACCCTCTCGCTAACACCTCCCTAAAACTCCTACCTAGCTTCTTCCCTGCACCAACTCCTACTAATGCTCCAATATCTACCATCACTCCAACACTTGCCACCACTGCAAATTCATCCATTATTACCTTACCTTCCTTCATTGACAAAAACACAATCGCTCATGACCTAAATCTAAGTTATATGTGTTATTATAGTAAAGGTGTTTTTCCTATTAAAATTGATGTCTTACAATGATGATTGAACCAATACTATTCATTTCACCTCGGCTTATAGATCTGAGAACATGGTTATATATATTAAATTCATAATTAAAAAATAACATGTATATATCATATATAACATGTAACATACAAATCCAAAATATAACATACATATGTCATAGGTAATAGGCACTATAATTTTTTTAATTATTATTAAATTAATTTTTAAATCATCAACACTATTATTTTACCAATATCATATGATAAAATATTAATTACTATTAGATATATTTTTGAATGGTTAACATTATTCTTCTATCAACATCTTATAATTAAAAAAATATTTTTTGGGTTTCAAGATTTGAATAAGATAAATCTAGTTTATATATCTAATATTCTTATTTTATAGGTTTTGGGTCTATTTTTTTGGGTTCATTTTTTGTATTGAGTTTTGATGTTTTTGGGTTTCAATATTTATGGTTGTCATATTTTCTCATGTCATGTTTTGTAATTTTTGTGTTTGAAGGTTTATGATTTTTAGATTTTTCTTTTATCAAGTTTTTGGGTTTGGGGATCTTAGGGCTTATTTTTTAAGGTTTTCAGGGTTTACATTTTGGTTTTAATCTTCCAATTTTTATGTTTATGTGTAATTTTACATCAATATAGTTCTCATGTGTTTATGGATTATAGGTTCATAATTTTTGGACTTAGTATTTGTAGTTTTTTTTTTTTTTTAGGTTTTAGGTTTTAGGTTTCAAGTTTTTGGATTTTCAAGGTATTCAAATTCATGATTTCACATTTTAATTTTTAATATTTTCAAGGTATTTAGCTTTAGGGATTTTAAATTTAAGTTTTGAGTTATTATGTTTTTAAGGTTTTTAGGTTTGGGGCTTTTAGGTTTTTGAAGATTTCAAGTTTTGAGGATTTTAATTTTCAAGTTTAATTTATCAATATCTGGGTTTCATATTTTTGGATTTAGTCAGGTCTTAAATCAATTTATTCTTCTTGTTCTTAATATTTTTGAGTTCAAGGTTTTCATTTTTTAAAGATTTGGGTTTCTGGGTTTGGGGTCTTCAAATTTGTAACATTCAGAGTTTGGATTATAGTTTAGATAATTTTGAGTTTTGTTTTCCCAATTTTAGTGTTTTTGAGCTTTAGTGTTTATATTTTTAGGTTTTAAAATTTCAGGGTCCAGGGTTCTGATATTTTGAGTTTCATGAGAGTTTTATATCAATATATTTATCTTGTTTTTGAAGTTGAGCTCTAAATTTTTGGGTTTAGGTTTCTCAATTTTTGGAAGTTCCAAGGATTTTTTCGTTTTGGGCATTCAAGTTCCATGCTTCATGGTTTCTATTTTTTCTACATTTTTATAGTTTCAAGGTTTTGAATTTTTGGGTTTCATGTTTTAAGGTTTTTAAGTTTTATTTAGTTAATAATTTTATTGTTGTAGTAAGAAAAAAATATAAATAAAATAAAATGGATAAAGCCGCTTACTATAAAAATTTGGGCCTAAAAAAGGGGCCTTGAGCCTTTAATGAAAATAAGATTCTTGTTAAGTATATTTGGAAAAATAGTTTTGGAAGTTGGTGTGCTCTTTCAAAGCAAGTTGGTATGTATATTAATATGTATGTACTACATTCATTTCATTTCTATAAAATGCATGCATAGTGACATAAAAAATTATTTACATTGAAGTGATATTCACATGTATACTCATTGCGTAATAAATTTGGTGGGTATATATTGAATTTGAAATGAAGTGTATATGTCGTGATTGAAAGATTTTTTACATTGTAGAACACATGAATTTTTATAGTAAGTTTTTATGTATGTTATAAATGAGATATATTTTATATATAGATGATTGTTTTTGGAAAAAAAAATTCCACAAAAGAAGATGAAATAGTTGGCAAATTCTTAAATGTTACATACTAGATTTGGTGTCTAAAATTCTATATTTATATATCTTAAGGTAGATTTTTTTGTAACCACTTATTGTCTATGCTAAAATTAACTAAGAATTAACTACCAACCCATATCAACTTTTTTTTCTTATCCATATCCTATAGCCATTGATTCACTTGTGGCATACAACTAAGGATGTTGCTACGGCTTATGATCAAGCAGAAAAAAACTCTTTTCTACCTAGAAGATGGTGGTAGTTCTTGTTACATACTCTTCATTCCAATGGTCTCTGATTTTTAGAACAAACTCTTTAATGTGGTTTTAACTACTTCTTTTCCAATTGTATCCCCTTTGTTTTGAGCTCTACTATTCTAAGCTTTGATATAAGTTGTTTTTGTAACATTGAGTCACCATAATAGTCATAATAAGTTCTATAACATCTATTTACTGAAGAAGGTGTATATTTTAGAGCTAGTTAGAAATTAATAATCATTAGTTCATATTCATCAATCAATCATTCCTAGCAAATCATTGCAATCAATGTTGTAGCAATTAATTTGTTGGTATAGGATCATTTATATCATTGACAGTAATTTTATTTGATGTAATATGTCTTAGTTATAAGCAAGGATTTAATTATCAATCCAACTAAAAAGGGGCCTCCTCATGATGACCTTTTGTATAGATTCACATCCATTAGATTAGTTTATCTTGTTTTAAGTATTTTAAATTGATTTTAAAGTGGTTAGAGGTAGAATTACTTGATTTCTTTCTCAACTTCAATATTTGATTTCTTTTCTAAATTTCATATAGTAATTTAAGTCTGTTTACACATGTTCAATTATAATTTGCATGGAAAGCTTCCAAAAATCATATTAGTATTTAATTTCCAAGCATTTCAATTTCAAAATTTATTTTAGTGACGTGATTTACCTTCAAACAAAGAGTGATTTACAATAATTTCACAGGGTGGTTTGCTTTAGCTTAGTATTTAATTCAAATTTTGATTTCATTTCCCTATTCTCAGCACTAGAATAGCAAGAGCCTCCTAGTGAAATAAATAAATATATTTCTACATATACAATGCAGATTACTAGTCAAAATATGTGTTCCTAGATTGACAAGTAAATGTATTAAGCCTACACGCACAACCTTTCCACTTATGCCTTCAACACAACATCCATATACATAATACTTTGCTAGGTGGGAATTCCAAGGCTCACAATATGTTAGAGAATATGTTAGTATACTACACACCACTAGTTAACCCACATAATTATTGGATGTTCAAGAGTCACACATGGAATCTCAACCATTCCAATTTACATAATGGTTGTTTAAGCATCAACAACTTTGTAATTTATGTCTACATATCTATGGTATTAGATATTAATATGATAGTAGAAGATAAGAAAACATACATGTCCATCGAGAGTATGTTATACATGCATGATGCATGAGCATCTACAATGGCAAGTCATGTCTTAGTTTGAATTCATATTATTGTCTTTTCCCTCCTAAATGTTGTTAAGGAGGAATAAATGTAAAAAGTAAAAGTAAAAAGGTAATTGTTGGGCTATTGAGGAAATAAGGGGGAAGTGGTTGAAATGGTTTTAACCTTAGTAAATTGTTAAAAATTGCAAAGTATTTCTGTTTTACCTTCAGCGCAAGTTGGACTTAAAAGTTAGAGAAGAGGTTCTGGGAAAAGAACAAAATAGAAGAAAATTCATTTAAAAAGGAAGAGGGACGTAGAGAAGATAGGGAGGTAGGATCTCCTTTGGGGAGAGGAGGTGACAAGAAGACCATTCGGCCTGTACTCTATTTAAAAAAAAAGAAAAAAAGAAAAGGGATTTGCATTTATTGATATGTATTAGTTGATCAAGCCAAGCGAGCTTGTTCAAAACTGAAGAATCTATAGGTAAAGGAAAAATTTTGTGGGTCTCGCCGAGTCAAGACAATGACACTCTTTTCTTAGGGAATGTTTGTAAAACATGAACAAAAGATGCTTTGAAAGAAAGGCTGAAGCACTTTGGTATTGAGAATATCAAGGATTTGACTCTAGTTGAAGAATGGTGAATACAACAACGACAAGAAGAGGAAATAGAAGGAGGAGTCTGCGGAGCACTGAAGACAGTCAGAACCTATAAATGGAGTCCGTTGGATTAAGAATGAACAGGAACGCAGGGCCGAGCTTGTGGTATGTATGTCTGCGTCCATTTAGTAGGCTGATATGATGCAGGAGCATCTACAATGGCAAGTCATGTCTTAGTTTGAATTCATATTATTGTATTTTCCCTCCTAAATGTTGTTAAGGAGGAATAAATGTAAAAAGTATAAGTAAAAAGGTAATTGTTGGGCTGTTGAGGAAATAAGGGGGAAGTGGATCAAATGGTTTCAACCTTAGTAAATTGTAAAATATTGCAAACTATTTCTGTTTTACCTTCAGTGCAAGTTGGGCTTAAAATTTAGAGAAGAGGTTCTGGGAAAAGAACAAAAAAGAAGAAAATTCATTTAAAAAGGAAGAGGGATGTAGAGAAGATAGGGAGGTAGGATCTCCTTTGGGGAGAGGAGGTGACAAGAAGACCATTCGGCCTGTACTCTGTTTAAAAAAAAAAAAGGGATTTGCATTTATTGATATGTATTAATTGATCAAGCCAAGTGAGCTTGTTCAGAACTGAAGAATCTATAGATAAAGGAAAAAGTTTGTGGGTCTCGCCGAGTTAAGACAATGACACTCTTTTCTTAGGGAATGTTTGTAAAACATGGACAAAAGATGATTTGAAAGAAAGGCTGAAGCACTTTGGTATTGAGAATATCAAGGATTTGACTCTAGTTGAAGAATGGTGAATACAACAGCGACAAGAGGAGGAAATAGAAGGAGGAGTTTGCGGAGCACTGAAGACAGTCAGAACCTATAAATGGAGTCTGTTGGATTAAGAATGAACAGGAACGCAGGGCCGAGCTTGTGGTATGTATGTCTGTGTCCATTTGGTAAGCTGATATGATGTAGGAGCATCTACAATGGCAAGTCATGTCTTAGTTTGAATTCATATTATTGTCTTTTCCCTCCTAAATGTTGTTAAGGAGGAATAAATGTAAAAAGTATAAGTAAAAAGGTAATTGCTGGGCTGTTAAGGAAATAAGGGGGAAGTGGTTGAAATGGTTTCAACCTTAGTAAATTGTTTAAGCATTGAAAACATTGTTGGGTTTACCAAATGCCAAAAATATGCAAAGAAACAAGTACATAATTTTGCATTTCAGACACTTGCTTCACATGTTACATCAATGTTGCAATCAACTTTCAGTGCTATTTGATGGATATAGATCTGCCAGTTAAGTAGAATGGTATTACAGTGAAGTGCTTTTAAGCGTTTCATTTAAGGGTTCGTTCATCACACATAGTAGCATTATTTTTGGATAAAATCTCTTGGTATTGATGTATCCAATAGTTCTAATAGGGGACAATTCTGGCCTGATTGTCATTTTGTGCAAAACGAATACACGTGTTTGAATTGTTGTCTCGTCATGCTTTATAGTTTACATCCCCAAATTATGTTGCACCTGAGGTAGTTGTTCATAATAACTATGATGGAGCAGCTGCAGATATTTGGTCTTGTGGGGTCATTCTTTTTGAAATGCTATCAGGCTTCTCTCCCTTTGAAGATGCTAATCTAGTCAACCAATATCACAAGATTTGCCGAGCTAACTATTCTTTTCCTTCATGGTTTTCATTTGGATCAAGGAGACTAATTTCTAAGATATTGGATCCTAGACCAGAGAAAAGAATTTCAATAGAAGATATTTACGTAGATGAGTGGTTTGAGAAAGACTATAGCCCTCCTAAGGAGCTTCAGGATGAAGGAGATATTACTTTGGATGATATACATGCTGCATTTGGCAACATAGGTGAGCATCTGGTGACAAAAGAAAACCATCCTATTTTTATCAATGCCTTTCAGCTGATAGCAATGTCCAATGATCTTGACTTGTCCGGATTATTTGAGAATGAGAATGATGGTAAGCATAAAAAGAGGTTTGATTCCTGATATTTTATCAATAGTGCAGTTTATGCAGCTTGAGATTTCACATCATTTGGTATCAGAGCTTGAAGTTCTTGGGATCTGCTGAAGAAAAGGTATGAGTAATTTGTGATATTTGAGTTAAGTTTATTGTGTTAAGAAGCAATCAAGTGAAGAAGTTTCAGGTTCAAAGCAGCCAAGCCATTAAGGCTTAAGAGAAGAAGCCAAGGAAGGCTTAGTGAAGATCCAAGAAGAAGCTTGGATAATTTGCCAAAAGACTAAGGTGAAATAGACTTAGGTGAGGTAAAGGATGGAGTTTGAAGCTTGGAGAGCTCAAAAGTAAGGGAGCAAGTGAATGCTCAAGAGGAAGATCCAAAGCAAGGTAAGCTTGGATTTGTAATTTGTGTTTGATGAAGTGTTGTATAAGAGTTGTTGCAGGATTGAGAAGGGGATTAAAAGACTAGGATGCAAAAGGCTTAGGTGAGATCAAAGAGATTGTCAAAAGACCAGTCAAGGAGAAAAGGCTTGGGTGAGACAAGAGATCAAGAGACCAAGTTGGAAAAGACTTGGGTGAAGATCTCAGAGATGGAAGTGTTGTTGAAGGCACTACAGAGCAGCAAGGCATATGAAGGCACCAAGAAGAAAGCAAGCATCAAAGGTATGGACAATTTTGTATTTGATAAAGAGATTGCTAATTTGAAGAGAGAGTTAGCTAACATTAAAGATGAATATGAGTCTTGGATGCAGATGGACAAGAAAGCATGGGTATGTCCAATAAGGAGGAGGTTGAAGTGGCCAATTGATCTCCTAGTGAAAAGGAGAAGAAGGCAAAAGAAGATTGCCATGAAGAGAGAAGCGCATAGAGGGTTGAAGAAGGTAAGAAGGTTGCCAAGTGAGCAGCAAGAGGAAGAAGTTGAGAATAAAGTTCTCATTGAGGAGAACAAGAGAGAAGAGAGAAAATATGAAGTGCCAGGAAGAGCACTTCGAAAGATGAGAATGTCCATTAAGAGGACACTCATAGAGACATTATGGTCTCTTGTTTTTATATCTAATGCTGTTTTTGAGTGGGTAAGTGTAGGTATGAGAAATCTTATGAAGGAAAAGAGAAGGGCCTTGGAGAGTGAAGAGATTGGTGTAGGAGAAGACACCAAGTACACAAGTGAATGTGTAAGAGAGAGAAGAGAGTTTGCTGCTGTTGATAAAAAAGAAGAGATGCATTGGTTAATGCATGAAGGAGGTGTTGAAGAACCCATACAAGTAAGAGAAGAGGTAGAAGATGAAGCTGAATTCCATGATGCCATTGAATGCCAAGAGGAAGAAAGAGAACAGCCAAGCAAAAAGGAAGAGAAAGATTGCTCCATGGATGAAGCTATCCAAGAGGTAAATGAAGTGTTAAGTGCTGATTTTGTATGTTATTGTGAGCATGAAGATATTAATACATAGGTTCGAAGAGGTAAGAGGAAGATGAAGTCTTCAGACAAAGCAGTCAATCATGGCTACATAATGCCTAAGTGGATGGTGAAGCACACAAGCAAGCAACAAGTAAGCAAGTAGGCAAGTTTACCTTATAAGATTGATTTTTCTCATATTCCTAATATGAATGTAAGTGTACAAGAAAATAAAAGGACAAACAAAGTTGGTTTTTCAGTAGTATCACAAGAGCATGGTTATAGGATGCCTAAATGGCTTGTGAAGTCAATTGATAAGAGAAAGAATCAAATGTGGGTGCCTAAGAAGGCTAAGAGAGAAGATGTGAGTGTTGAGGCAACAACACCAAGAAATCAATGGAAGAAGAATGAAGGTGAGATGGTAAGTATGGAAGAGGCATTCCATGAAGACAGGACACTTGAGAGGTATACCAAAGAAATAAAAGGTAAGCCAATTGCTTGCAATGAATGGGATAATGATTTGTTTGAATCATTTAATGATCTTTTTATGGAAAATGAGGAATGGAAAGTAGCTATGTGGACTAATATGCAGCAAGGACAGAATTTCAAGAGGATGGATGATGAAAGTAGAGATGTGAAATCAGTTCACATGATTGAAAAGAGTAAGGAGACACAAGGTAATGGTATTCCTATTGTTTTTGATAAGTATATTGATGATGATGATGATGATGAAGAAGAAGCTGATTTGTATGAAGAAACTATAAAGTGGATGAATTTACTTATAGAGGATGAAAGACAATCTGGTCCTAAGTTTCATATAGGACATGAAGATTTGGATGAGCTTGTGTTGAGTGAAGAGATGAAGAGGATAGAAGAGTTGTTGAACCCTCCAAAAGAGTTGTGTAGAGACACATATAAACATGGTGGCACCATTGATCATATGGAAAATGAATTGAGGCAAGAACAAAGAAAGATGGTGAGGGCAGATTTGGACAAAGAACAGCATGAAGACAATCAAGGGGCTTCATGGCCTCAATGTTTTTCTACTAAGGTTACTTTTGATGTTTTGAATGTAGGTATAGAAGATGAAAACTTTGGAGCCATGTATGAAGATGAAGAAGCATGGAAGCAGGAGCTGGCAGCTGAAAAAGAAATGAGAAGAAGGACATATCTAAAGAGGAAGAAAAGCAAGAAGCTGAAGGACAAAGAATATAAAAAAAAACACTAGCATTGGCATTCACAAGAAGACCTTGGGATCCAGGCATAGAATGAAGACTAATGTATGGAGGCAGCATTTCATTTGAACTAAGGTTCAAATCTTTTCTAGAGGGAGAGTATGATGCAGGAGCATCTACAATAGCAAGTCATGTCTTAGTTTGAATTCATACTATTGTCTTTTCCCTCCTAAATGTTGTTAAGGAGGAATAAATGTAAAAAGTAAAAGTAAAAAGGTAATTGTTGGGCTGTTGAGGAAATAAGGGGGAAGTGGTTGAAATGGTTTCAACCTTAGTAAATTGTTAAAAATTGCAAACTATTTCTGTTTTACCTTCAGCCCAAGTTGGGCGTAAAAGTTAGAGAAGAGGTTCTGGGAAAAGAACAAAAAAGAAGAAAATTCATTTAAAAAGGAAGAGGGACGTAGAGAAGACAGGGAGGTAGGATCTCCTTTGGGGAGAGGAGGTGACAAGAAGGCCATTCGGCCTGTACTCTATTTAAAAAAAAAAAAAAGGGATTTGCATTTATTGATATGTATCAGTTGATCAAGCCAAGCGAGCTTGTTCAGAACTGAAGAATCTACAGGTAAAGGAAAAAGTTTGTGGGTCTCGCTGAGTCAAGACAATGACACTCTTTTCTTAGGGAATGTTTGTAAAACATGGACAAAAGATGCTTTGAAAGAAAGGCTGAAGCACTTTGGTATTGAGAATATCAAGGATTTGACTCTAGTTGAAGAATGGTGAATACAGCAGCGACAAGAAGAGGAAATAGAAGGAGGAGTCTGCAGAGCACTGAAGACAGTCAGAACCTATAAATGGAGTCCGTTGGATTAAGAATGAACAGGAACGCAGGGCCGAGCTTGTGGTATGTATGTCTGTGTCCATTTGGTAGGCTGAGTCTGTAGTTTATGACGTTAGTTTATATGTTTTAGTGCCTCCAAGTTCCCATGTGTGGGGTTTTCTGTTTAATATTGCATGAGCAAAGGAAGTGCTCAAGGAAATATGCATATATAGAGAGTGTAAGAGCTGTCAGGCTATTTGTAGACCCCAAGAAAAGCTTTGGAAAAATTAAATTCGTGGTTAATATGTAATTTTAATGTAAATCTATAATATGCGTTGATTTGAGCCGAGCCTGTGGCAAGGTCGAAGCCAATTTGGAAGAGTATGAGTAGGTCACAAATTATGATTTTGTATGTCAGTCAGAAGACAACGCATCAATTTCTGTTTGTTTGAGTTTAAGCATTGCAAACATTGTTGGGTTTACTAAATGCCGAAAAGATGCAAAGAAACAGGTACAGAATTTCGCATGTCTAACACTTGCTTCACATGTTACATCAACGCTGCAATCAGCTTTCAGTGCTGTTTGATGGGTATAGATCTGCCAGTAAAGTAGAATGGTATTACAGTGAAGTGCTTTTAAGCGTTTCATGTAAGGGTTTGTTCATCACACACAGTAGCATTATTTTTGGATAAAATCTCTTCGTATTGATGTATCCAATAGTTCTGACAGGGGACAATTCTGGCCTGATTGTCATTTTCTGCAAAATGAATACATGTGCTTGAATTGTTGTCTCGTCATGCTTTATAGTTTACATCCCCAAATTATGTTGCACCTGAGGTAGTTGTTCATAATAACTATGATGGAGCAGCTGCAGATATTTGGTCTTGTGGGGTCATTCTTTTTGAAATGCTATCAGGCTTCTCTCCCTTTGAAGATGCTAATCTAGTCAACCAATATCACAATATTTGCCGAGCCGACTATTCTTTAACTTCATGGTTTTCGTTTGGATCGAGGAGACTAATTTCTAAGATATTGGATCCTAGACCAGAGAAAAGAATTTCAATAGAAGATATTTACGCAGATGAGTGGTTTGAGAAAGACTATAGCCCTCCTAAGGAGCTTCAAGATGAAGGAGATATTACTTTGGATGATATACATGCTGCATTTGGCAACATTGGCAAGCATCTGGTGACAAAGGAAAAGCATCCTGTTTTTATCAATGCCTTTCAGCTGATAGCAATGTCCAGTGATCTTGACTTGTCTGGATTCTTTGAGAATGAGAATGATGGTAAGCATAAAAAGAGGTTTGATTCCCGATATTTTGCCAATAGTGCAGTTTATGCAGCTTGGGATTTTGCATCAATGCATAATGTCAAAACCAATAAACATTTTGTAATAATTCTATTGCATTTTCTATTTTTAATCATCTTGATATTTATTTTTCACACACTTATATCACATATAAGTCCTCATTTTGAGTGTTTCCCATCAAACCTCAAGGATTTAGATTAGGTGCACCCAATTTAAAGGTGATGTAGAGTAAAAGATTAGATAACAAATTAAAAAATAAATGGATTTTAGAGGAATGGAAGTGAGAAAGAGGTACCATATTTTTCAATATGAACAAAATTAGCTATACTTAGATAAGGGCATATTATTAACATGAATTAACATAAAATAATGCATGACACCATTTTAGGTTCATACAATGTGGTTAAGTCAGCATTCAAATAACACTCTATTGAAAGTAGAAACATCCATATCACATAAAATTGAGACCCATATTCAAGGTTGTAGAGGGGCACACAAGTGTCATTTTTGGAGGTGTTTCTAAGTAACATCAACTAGACATAGTTTGATCAATTAAAAGGGTGTGTTTCTTCTAGTGTGACCTAGATTAAAATGTACAATATATCATTTGATAAATTGAATTCCCCCTTTCATGTTTATTGAAAAATGTGTCCAATCATAAAAATATAGAAGTTGACCATAGGTGGTTAAATGACATGGTCCATACAAGGGGCACTCAAGTTAGAATTTTATATAGTAGTGGGATTTCCACACTTTTGCATGGAGTAAAAAAGATGGATGTAGGTTTGTATAATTCTAATATGCTTTTCAAATTTCTTTAAAATAAATTATAATGACCTATGCAACCCATGAAATAAACCTTGTTATAAGTAAAGTTAAACCATGGCTTGAAAACTATTTGAAACAATATAACCTTCCCAACATACAATATGTGTTATTACACCAATGATGTTTCCCTATTGAAATTAATGCTTTACATAGATAGTTGAGCAAACAATATTCATTTAACTTTAACCTACAGATCCAATAAAATAGTTATATATATATATATATATATATATATATATATTAAATTTATAATTAAAAGATAACATATATTTCAAGTTTAGATTTTTCAAAAAAAATTGTTATAAATTTTAAGTTTAAAATTTCTGAAATATTTTATATCAACTTATATTATATGTTTTGAAAATTTCTTATTTAAATTTTGTTCAGTTCAATTCTTTTATTTTCAAACCTCTAAATCCAATCTCATTGAACTCAATGTATCATAAAACCTTAAAATACTATTGTTAATAATATAATACATATAACATTATTATTATTATATATATATAAACACTATCCAAGTACACATATTATATAAGATATATTGGGTTAATATGCAATATCATTTTAATTGGTCGGTAAATTGGGGTCCTAGACGGACACTACTAATACTCCATTCTACAGCCATAAATAAATTCTACGTTGACAACCACAAGTACATGCATTCTGCATATTGAATGGACCACTACAATATTTATTTGCCTTTTCAATAATCAACAATCTTTTGAATGGGAAAACGCCATATCAATCCGAGCTTATTAATTACTCTTCATGTGGAGCACAGTCATTATTTTCTGCACAACAATCTGCATAAGAATGCTAAAATTGAAGAAAATTGTCAGTGCCTTTCTTCTTCTGAAATCCTGTTTTATTCAGTTTGTTATTTTTCTGTAGTAGGGAAAAAACAAAACAGAAAGAAAAATTGGGCTTGAACAAAGGGCTTTGGACCTCCGATGAAGATAAGATTCTTGTTGATTATATTTAGAAAAATGGCTATGGAGGCTGGCGTGCTGTTCCGAAGCAAGCTGCTCTATATAATATATGTTAGTCAATGATTTCATTTCTATAAAATGCATGCATTCCGACATAAAAATCATTTGGGTGTATATAAGTGTTTATGCTGTGATTGAAATATGCTTTACATTGTAGAACACGTGCATTTTTATATACGTAGGAAATGAGATAGATTATATATAAGAGATTATATACAGATGATTCGTCTTGTCAAAACAGATTCTGCAAAGGAAGAGGAAATAGTTTGCAGATTCGAACATGATACATGAGAACTTATGTATATATGTTGTGAATATATACATTATGAATGTGGACAGGGCTTTTGAGGTGTGGGAAGAGTTGCCGCCTGCGTTGGCTTAATTACCTAAGACCAGATATTAAGAGAGGTCGATTTAGCCCAGAAGAAGAAAGAAGTATCATTCAGCTGCATGCAATTCTAGGCAACAGGTATAGCAAAATATACCAGTATCACTGAAGGATTGATTGCGAACTGTGCTTATATATACTGTTTACAATCATCTGCCCGGTATTATTGCTGCATTGCATTGAAAAATATTGTTGTCCTGATTATGGCTATTGGGTAAAGTTTTTGTAGTCATTATTGTGTTGCTTTGAAAATTATTGTTGCCAGTTTTTCTTATTGATGTAACAATTGTACCAAAACTGAAATTAAACAACAGTTGAAAGCACCCGTTGTCAAAGATATATATATATTTTTTTGTCTTTTAGTGGAACAATTGCACTCTTCTTTTAATATGTTTGAACGCTGCAGATGGTCTACAATAGCTTCCCAGCTGTCACAGAGAACCGACAATGAGATTAAGAACTTCTGGAACACCCACCTGAAGAAACAGCTGTTGCGAATGGGATTGGATCCATCCACCCATGCACACAGATCTGAGACAAACACTTCAAAAGGGTCACAGGGATCTCAGTCCTCAGCACTGACGAGGCACATGTCACAGTGGGAAAACGCAAGGCTTGAAGCTGAAGCAAGGCTCTCCAGAGAGTCAACTTATTTTCGTAATTTGATGGGAAACGATAATGCAGAGGTCGATGCCATGGCACCCACTGACTTTTTCTTGAAGCTATGGAATTCAGATCTAATTGTAATCGGAGTTAATCAGAGTTGTAGCAATTCATTCATTTCCATAGCATCATTTCTATCATCAATAGAAATTTCATTTGAAGTAATCTGTCTAATTAGTATTATCCAACTAGAAAGGGGCCTACTCGTGAGTATTTTCATTTTATTTCAGAGTGGTTTGAAGTACAATTACTTAAATTCCTTTTTAGCTTAATCTTTGATTTCCATTTCATATTTAATAAAGTAATTAAACTCTGTTTATGCATGTTCAATTCTAATTTGTATAGGAAGCTTCCAAAACTCATATTTCATTTCCAAATATTTCAATTCCAACATTTATTTTAGCAATGTGATTTACAATCAAGCAAAGTCTCATTTACATTTATTGCAAATAATGGTTTGCTTTAGTTTAATATTTACTTAAAATTTTAGTTTCATTTCCATATACTGAACATTCGAATAGTTAGAGCCTTCTAATGAATAAAATATACCTATTATTGTATATACAATGTATATCCCTAATAAAAATATACGTTTTTGGATTAACAAGTAAATGTATTTCACCGACACATACAACCTTAGCACAACATCCATATACATAACACATAGCCCAGTCCGTGAAAATAACATTCAAATTACACATCAGTCATACGGACAATATCTATCACATTGTGCCATGCTAGGTGGAACTTCCAAGGCTCATTTTATGTTAGAGCATATGTCATTATACCACACACCCACTAGTCAAGCCATATAACTATCAGAAGGGAAACAGTCATACATAGAATCTCAACCATATCAATTTACATAATGGTTCTTTAAGCCTTCAAAAATTTAATATCTATGTGTACATATCTATGGTATTACATATTGATATGATAGTAAAAGATAAGAAATAATACGTCTTCATTGAGAGTATGTTATACATGTATAATGTAAAAACTGATAAATGCTTTATTCTAGTTTTATTACTTTCTCTACTCTAAATCTTTTTTATAATGCTTTTATACACACTTATATCACATCTAAATCTTTATTTAAAATGTTTTCCCCTAGATCTCAAGGATTTGGATCAAATGCACCCAACTTAAACACAATCTAAAGAAAAAGATAAGATAATGAATTTAAAAATAAAAGTATTTTAGAGGGACAAAATTGAGCAAGAGGTGCATATAATCCAATTTGAATAAAATTAGCTATGCATAGATAAGTGCACTGAACTAACATAAATTAACATAAAATAAGGCCATGATGCCATTTTAGGTTTCTACACGGTGGTTACGTTAGCATTAAAGTAACACTCTATTGAAGGTAGTGACACCTATCTGACATAACACCCCTTTTTGTGGTTGTAGGGGGTCTCACTAGTTGTGTTCTTGAAAGAGTTACTAAATAACACAATCCAAATGTAGTTTGATTAGTTGAAAGGGTGTGTTTTTTATAATGTGACCTAGGATCATTTTCACAAGATTTCATTTGATAAAGTGATTTTCCCCACACCCTCTCCTCTCCCCCCGCCACCCCCCCCCCCCCCCCCCCCCCCCCCCCCCCGCCCCCCTTCATGTACATCTAAAAATCCTAAAAATGTGTTCAGTCATAAAGAATACATAAGTTTACTATATTTCGTTATATTCTATGCCCCATACAAGGGCCACCCAAGTTGGAATTTTATATAGTACTGGGTTTTCCACTCTTCCACATGGAGAATATAGAGATGGATGTGGGTTTTTATAATTTGAATGTGCTTTCCAAATTTCATTTCAAAATATCATAATGATCTACAAAACCCATAAAATACACCTTACTATGAGTAGATTTAGACCATGGCTAAAAATCTATTTGAACCAATACACCCTCTCCAACATACATTATATTTTTTATTACACTAAAGGTGTTTTCCCTATTTAAATTAATGTCTTACAATGATGATTGAACCAATACTATTCATTTCACCTCATCTTATATATTTGATAACATGGTTACACATGTTAAATTCATAATTAAAAAATAACATGTATATATCATATAAACATGAAACATACATGTTGTGATCTTTTCTTTTAATTTGGCATATCTTCTCCATAGTTGCACACCTAATAAAACAAGAGTTCCAACATGTGAGCATGCTGGCATATCATACAAGAAAAGGTTCTCATGTGCTCACCTGAAGCATGCAATTTAAGACTAGTTCCCATTGGTTTTTTTGCGTTAGGCTATATTCATATAATTTACAAAACCAAGGCACTTGAACAAGAACTTGGTCTTAAACTCATCCTTAGTCGTATATCTAAATCATCTATTTGTTCATCACCTAACTAACACAAGAAAAAGAAGTTGGCATAAACTGATAAAAAATAATATCATCTCTGTTGGTTGAATATTTTGTCTATCAGCGTATTGGTAAACAAAATAGGTCTTATCAGCCAAAGCAAGAAGATTAGTCATCCTAATGTGTAAGTTTATCACATCAGAAGGAGACTGCTCTCTCCTCTCATCAAGGGGAGGTTCCCTGTGGATATGCTATGTATATGTATAAACAGAAAATAATACTCAAGGGTAGGATGAGTCATCCATCTCTCTTTCTTTAGAGATGATGTATACAAAACAAAGGAAAAAATCAAGGGAATGACGGACAACACTCCTCTTCTTTCAGAGGAACTATTCAGCCAACCACAAGAATACTCCTGAAAATAAAAGCAGAATGTAACTGAGAGTATGGTAACCAACAAATCAAGATAGAACACAAAGTCTCTACCTAAAATGCTCAAGAATAATATACGAAGGGAAATGAAAGCTCAAAGTCTTTTCAAAGTCCTTTACACAGCAATGAAAAAGAAAACACACTGAAGGTAGCTATGGGGGCATAAAGTCTCTCCACAATTGATTCTTCAGGACACCTTCCTTACTAATTTTACTAATCCTGCTTCTTTAATCAATGGAATAGAAAATAAATCAAGAAAATAGACGTAAGAATAGTTTCCTCAACAACAAAAGATATCACAGCACAAAGTCTGAAACAGTCTCTTGCTTTCTTATTCCATTAACATAATATGATCAATAGACTAAGAACAAAGTCTCAATGATGCCTCTCAATTTGGGTAGAGTTTCATTCAGATTGTCAAAAAGAAGATCCTTTTACAATGAAAGAAAGTCCCTTATATAGCCACTTCAAGAAGGACTTGGGAACAGTAATACATCATGATGCATTGGGAACTTTTAGGAAGACAAGCTAGAAATTTGGGGAATTCTACCCATTTGATCTTCTCAATTTAGATAAACAAGTTGTGCAATTGAAAGTTTACAACTTTCAATGTCCACCTGGTGGTCTGATCTTGTCTTCATCGTTCCTCCTTTCCAGATTAATTGAATCAAGCCCTGGATTCATCCGTTGTTTTGTCTTTCCTTGCTTTCAGCTAGTTTTTGTCTTGAATTCTAGGAATGCATTCGGGTCTGTAAATTCAAAGGATCAATGGCTATTTCACTATCTTTAAAATTGACGTTTACATGCCCGTCAATGTGATCTCAATGACTAGTTCACTATCCTAATTTTGACATCTTTGGGGGTGTCAGCCCTTGGTCTTCTTTTGGCTTTTGGCTTTGTATTCTTCCAGCTTAGACTTGCCCTTTCGAGCTTTGAGAAATGACCCATGTCGAATAGCCCTTTGCTTTGGCCGCCGAGAGTCCCCCGCAACGGCACCTGTCCTTTGGGGTCCTTTGGCAACCCTTTGCTTTGGCAGTTCTCGCAGACAAATATTTCCCTTGGCTTTCTCCAGTGAACGTTCCTCATGAACATTTCCCCTGGAGGAAAATTCCTGTGGACTATCCTTTGGGTAATTTATGTGGACATTTGTCCCACAGAAAATTCCCGTGGACAATTTGCCCGGGGAAAATTCCCATGGACAAAAGTCTACAGAAATTAGTTCTACGAAGTCTTTGAATGGGTCTTTGGATCTTTTGAGCCCACAACCACTTAAAATTCTTTCAAACTTTTTATCCGAAGGAATTCTTTCAGACAAAAGTCTGAAAGAGTTAAGTGTTAAACCAATTTTCAAATGCCTTAAACAAATCTAAAGAAATTTACTTAACTATTTCGTTGAAAATAACCCTTTCAAAGGGTGTTTTGGTTGATTAAGTGTCCTCCACAAGGGAACTTGTCCTTCAAGAAGTTTCCTTTCTACATTGAACCAGCCCTTTGAACTTTGACGTTGAACCAATCAGTTGAACCGATCAGTTGAACCAAAAATGGTTCAAGCTGATGGTTTAATGAATGAAACAAGCTGATGAACTAAGTATTGAACCAAGACGTTATGAACTTGCCTTTGAACCAACAGTTGAACCATTTCATTAAACCAAATGATTAAACCTATCCGTTGAACCGGTTCAATGGTTCAATGAAGCGCACCGAACCCCTTTGAACTAAAAGTCGATGAATCGTCCAATGAGTCAAGTGATTGAACCAATCATTGAACCAAGATGTTGAACCAATTTTTAGTTCAATGGTTCAAACAAAGCTTTGAAAATGTCTTCAAACCTGCTGTTGAACCAAAGGATGAACTGAAAGAATGAACCAGCTGAGTGAAAATAAGGAGTTGAACCACTTGGTTGAATCAAGCCATTGAACTGTTCCTTTGGTTGAACCTGCCATTGAACCTTGAACTCATTGAACCTTTGAACCAAAATGGTTCAATGGTTCAACGGTTCAATGGTTCAAGTCTCTTTTTGCACTCAGATGCTTACCAATGAAGATTTTCAACTGAACCAAAGCTCTGAACCAATCCTGGAAAATGACCAAGTGTTTAGAAACTAATTATTTTGACTGAAACCATCTGCAGAAGCCTTTGAATCTGTATAAATGAAACTACCTGTAGAGTCTGTAGAAATAAAGTCCATAGAAATCAACATTTAAAATCCATTGAACTTGACTTGCAAAGTCTGTAGATTTTTTGAGAAGCTTTGAAAATGAAGAATCTAAATGTCTAAGACAAATTTTTGAAAATGGAAGATAGATTTTTTGTCTATAGGACCAAAATAGTTCAAATGTTGTCCCAAAAATAAATGTTAGTTTTGGGGGACAATAGCTGGCTCCAGTTGGGGAACTTCTGTCAATTGCAAAACAAATTGAAAGGAGTAGAATTCAGAATCTCCAGTGTCTTCAAGTGTATCATTGGGCTTCAAAGTCATGTTACCCAAAAATGAAAAGTATAAATAGAAAATAAACAAAACAAAATAGCATTAAAAACTGTACAAATATACATACATACAGAGGCAATGATCTGATACTTCAAGAGTTGAAGTGTTTCAGATGCTGCCCATTATGGGGCAGAGAAAAGAGTGTGCCATCTTGGTATTTCAATAGAAATCTATTTTCACCCATGTGTTGATGAATTATGAATGGGCCTCTCCAAAGGGAGTCAAAATTTCCATGCATCCCTTTTGGTTCTCTTCTTTTGTCCCATAGTAGGACTTTAACCCCAATCTATAAGTCACAATTTCTGGCCTTCTGATCAAAAAGTTTCTTTACCAGACTTTGATGAGCAGCAATTATGTCCACTACCATGGTTCTCTATTCTTCTAGCTGAGTCAGGCACATGATTCTTTTGTCAAGATAACTCTCATATGTCTGATCTTCAATGGCCATCACCAATTTCAAGGCTGGTAACTCTAAAGTGAGTGATATCTCAACATTAATACCATAAAAAAGTTGAAAAGGGGACATACCAATTGCCCTCTTTGGCGTGATCATGTCTGCCCATAGAGCATCAACCAAAGCTTTGTGCCATGTCCTTTGATTATCATCTTCTAGCTTTTTGATAATAGTTACCAAATTCTTATTGATGGACTCAGCTTGCCCATTCCCTTGTGGAAAATAATCAGAAGAATGAGAGAGCATAATTCCATAATAAAAATAACATTGCGTAATTTCTTGATAGGTGAAATAGGCTGCATTATCAGTAATGATTTTGAGTGGAACTCCAAACTTGGAAATGATATTTTCTTTGAGGAAGTTGCATACAACTTCTGAAGTAGCATGCTTAGTTGGGATTGCTTCTACCCACTTGGTGAAATAATCAGTTGCTGTAAGGACATAATCATGTCCAACACTTGAAGATGGGTTTATTCTCCTAATAAAATAGAGTCCCCATTGCTGGAAGGGTTCCTCTATGATTACTGGCTTGAGAGGTAGGGAAACTAACTTGGGTCTTCCAACAAATTGCTGGCAAATTTCACATTTCCTCACCCACTTATGTGCATCTTGGAAAAGAGTCAGCCAATAATATCTAGCTCACAGAATTTTGTGAGCAGTCACAAGGATAGAAAAATGTCCTCCATAGGCCAGATTGTGGAAAGATTTCAAGAGCTGGGTTTGCTATTCTTTATCTACACAGTGAAGGGAAACTCCATCTATGCTTCTCTCGTACAGGCCATTATCCCAAAGGACAAAATTGGCAGCTTTCAACCTGATAGTCCTCCTTTCTTTGTAAGACAAATGAGCAAGACATTCACCATCAGTCAGAAAATAGGCAATATCTGAATATCATTCATTGGTAGTGGAGACAAAAAGGACCGTTGGCTCATCTTGCACTTTGGATTCTTTAGGCTATGCATCTTCTAACTTATTGTCAGCCATTAATTGGCAAAGGCCTTTACCTCTGACCAGCTTTGTCAACTTGATATCCAGATCAAATTCTTAGATCTTTGAAATCTAATTACCTCTCTTTGTGCCAAACTCCTACCGAATTAATATATACTTGACTGTAGTGTCTGGAACTAAGGCTGTAGTATGTGAATTCTGAATATAGAAGCGGAAATGTTTGACTACTTTTACCAAGGCATAGGTGTGCTTCTCTATATTCAAATACTTCATTTCATAGGTTTTAAGAGGGAAACTCATGAAAGAGATGGGGGATTCCATACCTTCCTTGTCTTGTTGAACAAGAATCACTGAAAGAGTATGCTCAGACACATAGTTGTAAATGATGAAATCCTTGTGGTAATCTAGACAAACTAAGGTAGGGCAATGAGCAATAACAACCTTGATATCTTGAAACGCTAATTTACCTTCTTTATTCTAGATGAAGGTAGTTTTCCCTTTCATCATATTCACAATGTGTCTTGTCTTCTCAGCAAATTCAGGAATAAATCTCCATAAGAAATTCACTTTTTCGAAGAAAGAGTGAACAACATTTTTACTTGTAGGCAAATTCAGCTCTTGAATAGATTTGACTCTATCCTAGTCAATCTTTATGCCTTCTTTAGACATAATGTGTCCAAGGAGTTTCCTCTCTGTCACTCCAAAAATAGACTTCTTAGGATTCAAGAAAATACCATTCTGCTGGCAGTGCTCCAACACTTATTGCAGGTGGCATACATGATCAAATCGACACTTTGAAAAGATAATTAAATCATCAAGATATACCATTATGAATTTGCCAATTTCATCTTTGAAAGCCATGTCCATTGCTCTCTGAAAGGTAGCACCAATATTTATTAAGCCAAAAGGCATTCTTTTATATGCAAATGTACCCCAAGGTGTGATGAATGTAGTCTTGTGTTGGTCAGCTTCAACAACTTCAACTTGATTATAACCTGAGAAGCCATCCAGCAGTGATAACATTTCTGATCCTATTACTGTTTGAAGTACTTGGTCCATGATCGGCAAAGGGTAATTATCTTTTAGAGATGACTGATTTAGATTTTGGAAATCTACATAAATGTAGATTTCACCATTTTTTTTCCTTACAGGTACTATGTTCACAATCCATGTAGAATGATGGATTGAGAAAATAATTCTAGCATTTAACATTTTCTGTATCTCAGACATAATAGTACCTGAAATTTTTATATTATATTGTCTGGATTTCTACTTGTAGGGCATTGAATCAGCCTTGAGAGGAATGTGATGGCAGATTTCATCAGGTCTGAGAGACTTTAGGTCTTCATATGAATACGCCAAGAGATTAATGTATTGACAGAGCAAAGAAGTAAATTTGAATCTTTCTTCAGGTGTGCAACACTTACCAATGTTGACCATCTTGGGATTTTCTTTGTTGCTCAGATTTACTTTGTCGAATCCCTGAGATAAACTAGAATCAGTTTGCTGTTGTTTGACGAATCTATCGTGCTTGTCAAATAGCTTCTCAAGAGAAATTAGGCCTTTAGGAATTTTGTTTCCTTTCAGTTGTAGGAACTCTTCATTTAAATTTGAACTAGATTCAGAAAAAGATTCAAACTTCTGAGATTTGCTGCCTTCAAAATACAGCTGTTCAAAATTGTCTTTTCATTCCAAGAAAGCAATGATCTGATGATCATCATTGAATATTTGCCAATTATCAGCATTGTCAGGAATGCTTGGTCTATAGACCATCTCAATGGTATACTTGGCTTCTTTGAAATTAGCATGAGGAACTAAAAGAGTTCCTGAAATAGCAAGTGCATCAGCTCTATCATTGGACTCTCTTGGAATGGTAGAAATGTTGAAAGCATCAAAGCTTTCAATTTAGTCCCAAACTAGGTTACGCTAATGGCATAACCTCTCATTCTTAGTCTGATATAAATTTCACACTTGACAAATAACTAATTCGGCATCCCTTTTAGCATGAAGAGACTTGATGCCTCTTTCTTGAGCAGCCTTCATGCCCAGCAATAGCGATTCATATTCAGCTGTATTGTTTGTGTTGCTGAATTGTAATTTATAGGATGAAGGAAACATATCTCCTTGAGAAGATATCAAGACAATTCCAGCTCTCGAACCAGTAGAGGAACAACTACCATAAAATTCTAGAGTCCAAATCTCATTAGACACTAACTTTACTTCAGACTTTCCCTCATCAGAGATGGAGGGTCTTTCTTCATGATCTGTTTATAAAAAGTAATTACCCATACCTACAGATTTAAAAAGGATTTGAGCTTCAGGAGCTGACGTCTTGGTAACTACATACTTTGCTTCCTTTTCAAGAAGTAATCTCTTCATCACACCTTGGACAGTGATCCTTGCCTCAGATAGATCCATGTTTAGTTCTCCTCTCATGTTCTTGCAAAAATTTCATCCAAGCAAAATGCCATAAGATGCTGGGACATCAGCCACCAAGATAGTCATCTTAATCCTCTTATCTGGAAAGGCTGTGAATGCAAATTGGGCATCTTTGATTTGCCCCAGCAATGGTACTTGCTTGCTCTCCATGAAGAAACATCTCCCAAATGTCTTGGTCAGTGTGAGATCAAGAGACTCAACGACTTTAGCAGGCATGACATTGTCAGATGCGCCTGAGTCTATAATACAATTACTCAACTTATGGCTATTGATTAATAGGGAAACATATAAGGGTTCTATTTTTCTAAGAGCAACTAGAGGAGTAATGACCAAATTATTTGGAATAGGCGTATTCTTTGGAGAATCAAGAATTACTTTTTTCACCTTTTGTCTTATAGGGATGGTCTGATTTTTAACATATTGAACCAACTTATTCAATTTATCTAGATTAGAATTCAAGTATTCAAATTTAGACATCTGCATTTTTGTCTTTTTGACATGATCAATTATGTCAAATGGCTGAATCGAGCTAGGTATAGAGAAAGGAACTTCAACTTTCTAAGTTTTTAGAGGGATGGGAGGTGGACTGGTTTGCAAATTAGAAGTAGAAGGGGAAGGCACAGTGGATGTATTTACCTTTTGAGTGATTACCAGATATTTTGGTTGAAAAGGCAAAGCTGTTCCACGCTTGACAATTGTGACTATTGGCTCTGATTGTTCTTCTATCTTTTCTTTATCAGCCTACTAGACTGATTGGTTCTTAGACCTGGTAAACACTGCATATGATCCATCTAAAGCTTCTCCTTTGCTTTCAGGTTCATCTTGGTAATTTAGGAAACCAATGTGGGAGTCACCAACTGATTATTCTTGATTGTCTTCAATGATATCAACATCATTTTCTTGATTTAATTCAGGTTGATAAGAGAATTCTGATTCTACTTCAAGATATCCCATTGCTGAATTAGTTGGAGGAGCTTCCAAGGCAAGTTTCCCTTGTGGAGGAGGAAGGCGATTTTGTTACCCTTGATTTCTGGCAACATTGCCCTGATATGATTTATTTGGGAATGTCTTTCTATATGTAGGAATAGAAGACATTCCTTGAGCCATTTGCTTTTTGAGGGCAAGGAGCTCATTTGCTAATTTCTACACCATTGGATTTGTGGTGCTTGTAGACACAAATTCAGAAGATGATGAAGCTCTATTTTTATTTGGATCTCTTCTTATTTTCCTTGCTAAGATGAAATCATCTTCTACTTCAGTGGCCAAAAGTTGAGCTTCAGTGAGATCTATTTGACCAATACATCTCAAGAGGAAACTGAGTTCAGGTAGCTGAGAATTAATGAAAAGGCATTTGAGATTCTTAGCTGTAGGCCTAGCATTGACAGGAATTCTGTTTCTTAATTTGTTAAATTTAGCTATGAAGTCTCTCATAGGCTCATGAGGCTCTTTCTTCATCTGTGTAAGTTGAGCCAGAAGTGTATGTGCATCTTCTACAGGTTTGAATCTGGCTTCAAACTTAGCTTTAAGAGTATTCCAATCAGTCATAAATTGAGCATATAGATGGTAAAACCAATCTACAGCATCACCTTGTAATGTTTCAATGAAAAGCTTGACTGCTACATCTTCAAATTCTACTCCGATTATTCCACAAGCTATACTGAATGCTGCAATGTGTTCATCAGGATGAACTTTCCCATCACCATAGAATTTAGAGAAATTCTTTTGAGAACTGCGTGGAAGCTCATGTAGAGGAGGAGTAAGATTGAGAGGACCAAAAGCATTACCCCAGGGGCCTTGAGCTACCATTATACAATACTGAAAAGGAGGGATAACAAATCTCAAAGGGGTAATTATAGGCACAACTTTATCAACAACATAAGTAGATACTTCGCCTAGTAATGGAGATCTGGCTTTAGTAGGAGGGAAGCTCTTGGTTTGTTGGAGACGAGATGGTGAAGAAAATAGATCAAAATCACATTGCTATACCAGCTCAAACACAGGATCAATGATACCTTTAGCCCTTTGGCTTCATGTATACCTTGAATCTGCCAAATTGTAAAACAAAAGTGGAAAAGAATTGACCTTGCTTTAGTTAAATCTTGGGGCTTTAAACTATACGTTCTTTCCCGGTTGGTGTAGATGTGAATGGAATGGATATACTATAAATGGATAATGGGTATTTCTCTAGCGGAGTCACCAAAAATTGTTGGTTGAATATTTTGTCTATCAACGTACTAGTAAATAAAATAGGTCTTATCAGCCAAAGCAAAAAGATTAGTCATCCTAATGTGTAATTTTATCACATCAAAATGAGACTGCTCTCTCCTCTCATCAAGGGGAGGTTCCTTGTGGATATGTTATGTATATGTATAAACAGAAAATAATACTCAAGGGTAGGATGAGTCATCCATCTCTCTTTCTTTAGAGATGATGTATACAAAACAAAGGAAAAACTCAAGGGAATGACATACAACACTCCTCTTCTCTCAGAAGAATTATTCAACCAACCACAATTATACTCTTGGAAATAAAAGTAGAATGTAACCGAGAGTATGGTAACCAGCAAATCAAGACAGAACACAAAGTCTCTACCTGAAATGCTCAAGATTAATATACGAAGGGCAATAAAAGCTCAAAGTCTTTTCAAAGTACTTTACACAACAATGAAAAAGAAAACACACTGAAGGTAGCTATGGGGGCACAAAGTCTCTCCATAATTGATTCTTTAGGACACCTTCTTGACTAACTTTACTAATCCTACTTGTTAAATCAATGGAAAAGAAAATAAATCAAGAAAATAGATGTAAGAATAGTTTCCTCAACAACAAAAGATATCAAAACACAGTCTAGAAAAGTCTCTTGCTTTCTTATTCCATTAATAGAATATGATCAACAAACTGAGCACAAAGTCTCAATGATGCCTCTCAATTTGGGCAGAGTTTCGTTTAGATTGTCAAAAAGAAGATCCTTTTACAATGAAAGAAAGACCCTTATATAGCCACTTCAAGAAGGACTCGGGAACAATAATACATCATGATACATTGGGAACTGTTAGGAAGACAAGTTGGAACTTTGGGGCATTTTATCCATTTGATCTTCTCAATGTAGATAAACAAGTCGTGTAATTGAAAGTTTACAACTTTCAATGTGCACCTGGCGGTCTGATCTTGTCTTCATCATTCCTCCTTTTCAGATTAATTAAATCAGGCCCTGGATTCATCCATTATTCTGTCTTTCGTCACTTTTAACTGGTTTTTGTCTTGAATTCTAGGAATGCATTCAGGTCTATAAATTCAAAGGATCAACAACTATTTCACTGTCTTTAAAATTGACATTTACATGCCCGTCAATGTGATCTCAAAGGCTAGTTCACTATCCTGATTTTGACGTCTTTGGGGGCGTCACCCCTTGGTCTTCTTTTGGATTTCAGATTTGTATTCTTCCAGCTTAGACTTGCATTTTCAGGCTTTGAGAAATGACCTGTGTCGAATATCCCTTTCCTTTGGCTGCTGAGAGTCCCCCACAAGGGCACCTGTCCTTCGGGGTCCTTCAACAACCCTTTTCTTTGGCAGTTCCTATGGACAAATATTTCCCTGGGCTTTCTCCCATGAAGGTTCCCCGTAGACATTTTCCCCAGGTAAAATTCTCGTGGACTATCCTTTGAGTAATTTCTGCAAACATTTGTCCTACAGACAATTTGCTTGGGGAAAATTCTCATGGACAAAAGTCTGCAGAAATTAATTGCTTGAAGTCTTGGAATGGGTCTTTAGATCTTTTGAGCCCGCAGCCACTTAGAATTCTTTTCGACTTTTTTTCCAAAGGAATTCCTTTGAAGAAAAGTCTGAAAGAGTTAAGTGTTAAACCAATTTTCAAATGCCTTAAACAAATCCAAAGAAATTTACTTAACTATTTCTTTGAAAATAACCCTTCCAAAGGGTGTTTTGGTCGATTAAGTGTCCTCCGCAAGGGCACTTGTCCTTCAAGAAGTTTTCTTTCTGCATTGAACCGGTCCTTTAAACTTTGACATTGAACCAATCGGTTGAACCAAAAATGGTTCAAGCTGATGGTTCAATGAATGAAACAAGCCGATGAACTAAGTATTGAACCAAGACATTATGAACTTGCCTTTTAACCAACAGTTGAACCATTTTGTTGAGCCATTTCGTAGAACCAAATGATTGAACCTATCCATTAAACCGGTTCAATGGTTTAACGAAGCATGCCGAGCCCCTTTGAACCAAAAGTCGTTAAACCATCTAATGAGTCAAGTGATTGAACCAATCGTTGAACCAAGTTTTAGTTCAACGGTTCAAACAAAGCTTTGAAAAATGTCTTCGAACCTATTGTTGAACCTGTAGACGTTGAACCAAAGGATGAACTAAAAGAATGAACTAGCTGAGTGAAAATAAAGAGTTGAACCACTTGGTTGAACCAAGCCATTGAATTGTTCCTTTGGTTGAACCTGCCATTGAAGCTTTGAACTAAAATGGTTCAATGGTTCAACGGTTCAATGGTTAAAGTCTATTTTTGCACTCAGATGCTTGCCGATGAAGATTTTCCACTGAACCAAAGTTCTGAACCAATCCCAAAAAATGACCAAGTGTTTAGAAACTGATTCTTTTGACTGAAACCGTCTACAGAAGCCTTTGAATCTATATAAATGAAACTGCCTATAGAGTCTGTAGAAACAAAGTCTGTAGAAATCAACATGTAGAATCCATTGAAATTGACTTGAAAAGTCTATATATTTTCTGAGAAGCTTTGAAAATGAAGAATCTGAATGTCTAAGACAAATTTTTGAAAATGTAAGATACAATTTTGGTTTGTAGGACCAAAATAGTTCAAACGTTGTCCCAAAAATGAATGTTACTTTTGGGGGACAAAAAACTCCATGATAACCATAATCAAATGAATAAAGGTATTACATCAACACAGACTTATTCCATAATAATCATAAGTAATGTCAAATATTATAGTGATTCCATAATTAAAATGATAACCAACTTGTCAAAAATAATACAAAAGAGAACAAGGTGGTATCTATACTTGGTTTACCCTAACTAATTAGTTATAGAAGTAAATACAAACAAGATGACTTTCCAATGATCATCAACATAATTGATTTGTGGCAAGTACTTTACAATAAATTCCTACTGACCCAAGCCAAACTGCCCCTATATTCTCTGTCTATGTTGGATCCTCACTTTTGAGTGCCTATCTTCTTGTGGGCCAGGGTTGGATTTGCACTTGATTTAGTCTTACCAATGTTCTTATGAACTACTCTATAACCATCTCTACTTTTTTTTCTTTCCCCAAGTCTATCGATAATATCTAAGTCCTATGTTCTCGAGTTGTCCATGTATCATGATTATTTACTCCATGTGACTTGATTATTCTATGCAATGGACTCCCACATCATGTTCTTCCATGCCGTAATATTATACATCATGTTTCTCCCATGATGCATGTTATCAAAAGTAATTAGCTAAAAATGTCTTCAAAATTGTGATCCCAACATCACGTCACACTAATCCAATAGTTTGTCTCAAACTATGCATATTATTTAGATCCCTCTAAAAATTTAGGTCTCGACTATTCAATCTACCTCTTCATGCCTTCCCAATGGTTTAATGTATTTTGGAGCTTGGACATGATTTATTCAACTTCCTCCTTAATCTTCTTTATCTCCTTAGGTTGCTCGAGATAGTCACCTACTTGAATAACTAAACACTCAAGGGATGATGAAACATCCTTATGAACATCTTTAGGAGAGGTGACCTCCACCAAAACCTATCCTCAAAGTGCCACAAAACTGGAAGTTAAATCCTATTAGTGAGCATTTATTTTGTTCTCTATAGCCATCACATATTCAAATGCTTTGGCATGTTTAGTGTGATCTTTTATTATCAAGGCATTTTCAGACAATTGCTAGTACCGAAGATCCTCTGCTTGTAGTCATAATTCTAAAAAAATTCTAGGCCCCACTAGCTTAGTAAAAACCCCATCTAGGATGGGAAGTGTATCGCCAACCCTGTTTTAAAATATCGTATAGATCTTGATAACTTTAGTGAACTGTTTCATTGCCCATGTTTGTTTGTGTTAGGGACTAGGCTGTTCTTTTTTATTTCCTCAATAAAAGTTCTACTAGGGTTTCTAACTTGTCAATTGCCTCTCCAATAAAGGATACTCCATCTATAAGATCTAAATCTTGGTCCAAGATAGACTTGTAAAGTGTTAAGTTCTTTACTCTATTTTTCATTGTTGTTTCTAATTGGTGTTTGAGCTCTCCCAACTCTTCTTCAAGTTTTTCCCTCATAATAAACTCATTGTGATACATGGTAACCAACTCTTGATTCTTTTTCTAGAGCCAATTTACATTGAATTCACTCAAGGAATTATACCTTGTCACCTCATGAACAAACTTCAAGAGCGTCATGCTCTCCTATGGCATGGTTCACATCTAGGGATCTACCCAAAGTTTGTCAAGAATTTCTACCTCCCTTTATGTCAAAATAAGGTAGGATATTCAAGACTTGTTATACACATTCAATGGCCTTTATACCTTTATTCAAAATCCATCATAGTCTCGTCATTTTCCTCCTGGTCTTCCAAGTCTCCATCGAGGTCATTGCGCAAACATTGTAAACCTATGACTTTGTTCACCCCTTGGGATGTGATCCTCATCCTATGCTCAATAAAAATGAAATAATACTTATTCATTCATGAAATAGGAAACTTCACTATCGCTGTAGGTTTTCCAAAGTATAGTAAATTAAATAATTAAAAGAGTCTAGCATCATTAAGTCTATTGAAGATTGTCAAGTCATAAACAAGCTCATTCTAGGTATTCTAGTGCTCTATCTGATAGTCACACTATAACTCCACCTCATTCTTGGCTGGTGATGATTATAGTAAAAAAATTTATAGGTTGGCACATTTGAATCCAAATTTTCCATGTGCAACACTTTTTCAAATAATTGCATCTCCTCAATTAATACTAGTGTGGAGGCAGTGTTGTATCTTTCTTCTTTACTTAGTGCACCATTATAGATTTTGTATTATCTATTCCTTTGGTCTACTATGGTACACTTTCCTCATGCATGCTAGACTCACCATGTACCTCTTTTGTTATCAAAACTGGTTGTACTCCTATGCTCTCAAATTATTATTTCTCATGAATTACATGTAAGGGCTCACTACACTAGACCGTTTTCTTTAGCTGCATCACCTTATGAGGATCCCAAAGGTTGAGGTATGATCATCTAACCCTCTTAAATACATCATCACTTATCTAACTTGTTTGACTCTCCTACTTCAATGTCATCTAATGGAAAACATTGACACCTATAACCTGTAATTCCTTCAACCTACACTTCCTCAATCACTATTTCACCATGTTTCCTATTCAACACAATCACTTCACTCCATAATACTCAAATAAGTCACTGATGATGTATGCTCTTCTAACAGCTTGAAAATGATCATCTGGATCTGTAAATTCATGAGTTGATAATAGTAAAATGTTAAATTGATGTGTGTTTAGCCTTTTATAGCCTTGAGGGGGTAATACTCATTTACTTCCTCATTATCTCATCCATCATTTCATGCAATTAATACTTCTAATATTTCCATGATTTATCTTTGGTACACTTATAATTACAATTGATTTTATCGTATTTAGCACATTTGTCCCATCTTGCATTTTTATTGAAGTGTATGACAATTGTAACAAAAATCAAAAATTTCCATTTCCAATGTGGCAACCTCACTTCTTTACCTTGAATATTCATAGTGGTTACACAATGCATCTTACATATCCACTTATCCTCATACACTTCTACTTATGTACCCATTTTTCTCACTCATATTCCCTTTCTCCATTTCCTTGGTGCTTTGTAGGTTTACTTAATTCACCCTTATTACCCTTATTACCCCATAGTAAAAGTTATTCATGGTCCTCAAATAAATTACAAATAAATATAATAGTAAATAACCAAGTGTTGATCTAAAACTACACAAGGGCATGAAACCAATGGCATGCCTTATTGAAAAACAAAATAAAATCTGAAATTAAACTAGTGTCATATGTATTATTACAAAAGAGGAAAACACTACTCAGAATAGTAGGGGGGAAGTTGACTTCCATTAAAATGGCCTAGAAGCAATTGGTCATCTAATTGCTTCAACTTACATGTGCTTGTGGGATGAATATGATGAATAATAAATGGATCATCCCAATGGATGAAAAGTGTTTTAGAATGGTACGAGAACTTGGAATCATAAACCAATACCTACATACCTAGAGAAAAAGTCTTATTCTTAAGATGATGATCATACTAGGCCTTCTATTTTTGTTTCTCTACTTGTTGACTCTAATTCACTAGAAAATAGGTTTCATCCAACTAAAGCAAAACATCCAAGTGCCCTTTTAAATATTCCTCATCATCCAACCAACCAATGCATGAAATATGTATAGAGGGTTTAAATAACTCACTTGGGAGAATGACTTCAACACCAAATACAAGATTAAAGGGGGTACTCTTATTCAATCATTTATATGTGGTTTGATATGCCCATAATACCACAAAAACATGATAATCCCAGTTAGTGCATCCAATATTACAAATATTTATCAATGTATTACCCAATATCTTATTGAATGCTTTAGTTGTACCATTATATTAAGGATGGTAAGGTGTGGTCTTATGGTGCACAATCATGAACTTAGCCAAAAGGATGTGGATGGTATCATTAAGGAAATGAGTTCCTTGATCACTAGTCAAACTTAATAGACATCCATATCTTGTAATAATATTCTTCTATAGTAATCTAGTAGTAATGGCAATAGTATAATCTTAGGTTGGTGTTGTTTCAACCCAACATGTGAGGGAATTAATGATGATAATGACATAACATGCTCTATTATACCTTCCAATTGGAGTAGTGGGGTCAACAAAATCAACAACCCATTTCTAAAAGGGTTCATGTGCCAAGATCATATGAAGGGACATAACATCCCTTCAATTTGGCTTACCCACACATTTAAAAATATCACATTGGTTTGAATAATCTTTAACATCCTTAAACAGAGTAGGCCACCACAACCCTATTAAAAAACCCTTTCATGTTGTAGCGTCATTGACATAATGTCCTCCTACAACACCTTCATGAACACCCTAAAGAACCTCAATGTGCTCATGCTACATGATGAAATGGAATAAAAATTAATCACATCCAAGCTTATAAAGGCCACCCTATAAGATGGAAGGGATGAACACAAATAATCAATTGTTTCTTATCTTGAGTGCTATGGTTAGTTGGTGCTGAACCCATATTCATAGAAGTTACGATATCTTCCAAATCTTCAAGCATGTGCATTACATGAAAAAATTACATATAAGATATATCATCCTCAATGGTGTGTATTGGTTCACTAGATTCAATGCATGAAAAATGATCATGACCAAAATTAGACTTATCAAGTTTCACCATCACCAAGAATTTGAATTCATGAAAAAACACAATCCACTAGGAAATGCATCCATACAATAATATCTTATTCACTAAGTATTTAAATGCTTCATGGTTCTTAAATAAAATGAATGGGGTTTCCAACAAATAGTGATGGAACTTTTAAAGCATGTATACCATGGACAAGGCATCGTGTTCTGTAGTTGAATAATTTTGTTTAGCTAGAGTGAGATTTTGATAGGCAAAGTACATATGATGATCAAGATTCCCTCATCAGGTTGACTAAGGATAACACTTACTACCATGCATGAAACATCAACATGCACATGAAAAGGATTTATCCAATCTAGAAACTAGAGAATGGGGGCAATAATAAGCTTGTCTTTGAGTGTGATCAATTCCTGTTGGTGAGCATTAGTTTAGATCAACTGACCATTCTATTTTAGTAGTTCCTCTAGTAGTGAAATGATTTTATCATAACCTTGAATGAACTTTTGATAGTATCTTGTATGTCCTAGGAAGGAACAAAGCTCTCACTGGGTGGTCGATGATGGAAGGTGAAGAATAACAACAATATTGGCTATATCCACCAAGACTCCATCACAAAAAATAACATGACCTAGAAAAATTCCAAATGGGGTAGTAAAAACACACTTCTTCAGATTTAAGGAAATTTGAAGGTTTAAAAAAAACTCAAACATAAGGAGAAGTTTAGCACAATGGTCCTACACTATATTGTAGATGGTCCAATCATCCAAGTAAACTTGAAAGAATTTATAAATAAAATATTTGAAAGACTCGAATATAATCCATGAGAACACAATAGGAACATTATTCAACCCAAGGGGAATCATGTTATAAGTGAATGAACCTCATTCAGTTGCAAAGGTGGTTTTCATTTTATCTTCTTTCATGATCCGGACTTGATGATATCTAGATAAACAATTAGTAAAGGTATAATCTCATACCCAACAACTTCTAAGATTTCCTTAGTGAAGGGCATCAGAAAGGGGTCAATTATGCAAGTAATATTGAGTACTTGATATTCCACACAAACATGAATGAGTCCATCCGTATTGATAATGATGACTATGGGGTTCACCCATTTAGACTCATCAATAGGAGTGATAACTCCAACATACAACATACTATCAACCTCTTTCTTGACCTAAGCATGCAAGTTGAGATTCATATGATAAAGCATTTTTCTAACAGGTCAATCACCCTCTACCAAATTGATGTGCATCTTGCCCAATGAAGAGTTCACTCTTTTTATCTAAGTGTAATTATGTGTAAAAATGTCTTAATACTCCATTAATAGTTCAAAAACCTTGGAGATAATAGTATCAAACTAATAGTTCTCTAAAATAGCCATCTTGGGTGTGTCCTCTATGCTAATATTATGCTAGATCATCTAAAGGGGCTCTAAATATGGATACTAGTCACATTGTATGGTATCTCAGACATTACACTCTCCATACTTAATATGTAAAGCCAAGTGATCAATGGATGATTTGGCGAGTCAAGACTGCTACCTTCATCAACTTGGTACACAACCTTTTATTTGCCTTTCTGAGTATGTTCTCTTTATTCATGGTTTGATTGAGGTTTAAGTGATGGAGGAATTTATGCTTCTATATCAAGCTCTTGGAAAATGTTTAAGCTCCCCTCCGATGTGCCATGCATATGTCTGATGTGGTTTTCAATTGGAACTAGATAACCTACAATAGCATGATACATGGCTTACAAGATGTGGCATAAATCCATCTAAAGATATAAGTAATATAGCATTGTAATCATATTACCTTTAAGGACATGCCAAAAACATATCTCCATGTGTCAATATTCATGTATATACCATGATATAGCCTAAGTGCATATAGTACCATATAATGCATGAACTCATAGATGCTCAAGCTAAAATGTCTCATCCACCTTCCACATGTTTTCATAAGATTCAAGACGAGATTTTGGAACACTAATGCCATAATAACTTAATGTGATACAAATTTGGTTATCATGATGAAAATAATGTTGGATAATAGAGTGAATTCAATCCCAAGCGAGCAAGTTATGACGGTGAGTTCTCCACCATCAATAAGCTATTCCATCACAAATATGGATAATCAAGCGTATCTATTCATATTAAAATACATATAAAGCATCCAACCACTACAAAAACTCTTATAATTCTATTTGATAGTGAAATCTAGGAGCTTCATCTAAGCACATAGGTGGCACAAACATAATACATCCATGAAGAAGACCAACAAATTTATGGCATTTATGATGCTTTTGTGGATCATCCTATCCACTACCAATAACATCATAGATCCTTCCAATAAGATCATAATAACCATGAGCCCAATAATCACAATCATTACTAGTAGTATCAGAGATAGACTATGCATCCACCAAATGCAATATGCCATCTAGACTAGGATCAAGGCATTTAGTTCCCCGAGATATGACATTGTAGATATGATTAATATCCTCATCACTGTTAACTAGCTCAAAATAAGGAGGTCATTGAGCATGGTCTAAAGGGATTATGATGCATTTATCATCATTCTAAACATTGATGTAGTGTTTTTTTAAGCTTAAGTCAACATTGTTTGTATAACACCAAGGGTGACCCAAAAGAGATGGAAAGTCATCAATGTCAGCCAAATTAATCAGTTCAAACTTGTATTTGAAAGTGACACCTAAAATATCCATTTTGTCATCCTTAAGGAATCCAATAGGTAGTACACAAGTCATATTAGCCATGACAATCACATGAGGAGAAGGCTATAATAGGGATTGCCATGTTCCTCCAAGCATCCTTAGTGAGTACATTTACCTCAGTGCAAGTATCAACTAGGATATCTTGAATGACCCATCCATCAATAATGGTTTTTACTAAGATCTCTTTATCCCCCTCCATACTAGGCTAGATATGAGTCTCTTGTCACCGTGCATGGTTTAAATGATGATCCTATGTAGGACTAGGTGCTTGATGACTTAGCCAATTTCACAAAAAGGGCACAATGTTTTCATCAAGGAGTCATTTTTATAACTCATGAAACTCATCATGCACCAAGTCTTGAAGATCTATAAATTTTTACATTTTAGTGCATGTAATAACATCTCTATTCTTGAGTAACTAAATTTATCCTTGCAACTCACATACCAAAGTCATTGTGTGATGCATAACACTTCCTTCTATTACTAAGCATTCAAATAATGATTCACATGAGGATCCTCCTATTGAACCTTATCATCAGGTTGTTTTGACATAAATTGGGATGGATCACCACTTGATGTAGTAATTTTGGCTTTGGGACTAGTCGAAGTAGCAAGGTGTGGTCTTCGTTGAGTATTTTAAATTTGTATCATTCTAGCACCATTTATATTTCATTCCTTTGTGATGGTAGTATAAAAGTCTAGCATTCCTTTAGACGATGCTCATTCTTAAAAAAACCACACATGGGATACACTTGGAAATCAAGTTGGTAATGCTCTGGGGAACCACACTTGTAATAGGTTCTAGGTGGAAAATGATCACCTCCACATTCATGACCATGACCTCTATAAGATCAGCCTCCACCATTGTCCTAGTTATTAGCAACATAAGTCTGACGAGTACCACACATGTTCACCTCATAAATCTCACTAACAAGATGACAATCATTGGTATTATGAGTATATGCATCGTATATTTTAAAATATGAATATACATTTGATTGTGTAGTGCCATGAAGAAGGGGTAATCCCTCACATCATGCTCTTCCTATAAAATCTCATCGGATTGCTTCACCATGGTGTGAATACTCTTTTTGGGGTAGTTATTCCTATTATGACCTTCATATTCACTGTCAACACACCACAAACCACTATGAGTATCGTGAGTACTATGCGTGATGAGATTTTCTAGCTAAGATGTCATAGAAATAGTTTGGGCTTTCATAAAGTGACTAACCCAATGTCTATGCTTCTAATGGCTTTGGCATGAATGGAAACTTCCAAGGCCTCACATGGCTCAATGAAGGTTCTTTGTGATAAGGTGCATTAGAAACTAAGCAATAAGGCTCCTATGAATCATTGGGCATGATGAGTGGCATTTATCTCAAAAGAAATCTTTGAGAAAAGCATCTTAAAATATGCATCATACTCATACACACTCTCAATTAGTTCTTGCTTAATGTCCTTTATAGTAACAATGATATATTTTTCAAACTTTGGGATATCAAATTCCTAGAGAAAAGTTTCCTTTAGTTGTTCATAATTCACCATAGCTTGTTGCTTATAAAAATTATGGCATCACTTGTGCACATGGTCTAAAATAATGGTGGAAAATTGAGTTTCCTTCTATTTAGTAGATGTAATGCCATGTTCTCACCATATAAGTTCACACTTTTGAACATGTTATAATCCATTTTCTACATCGTGATACTTATGTAAATGGAGCATCATCTCGTAATAAATAGTGGGGAAACTAGGTGCTTGTAATGGAACTTATTATGATTCACTTTAAGTCCCTCCTGAACCTTATGGTAGAGGTCCACCAATTCCTCCTACACCACGTCTAGATCCTTTGACCGAACCACCACTAGTACTATATCTTGAACCTCCTATAATAATATAAGTACCTGATATATGGGGTGCAAAAGTAGGTTGATTAACTATGGATGGGATGGTACTCTACACACTAGATATGATTGGTGTACCAGGCAATCAAAACTAAGATTTATAATTGTCTTATAATGGAAAATAAATGAACAATAAACTACTATATTGGTCTTGTTATTCAAAAATATATATAATAGGTCTAGTATCTCATTCTACACTATTGGTGTCCTAATTGCATATAAAAATGTCATCTAACTCAATAGCATGAGCATGCGCTATGGGTGGGGAACTATGCCTATCTATATTAGGTTATTCATTCAATGCATGACTTGATTCTCTCTCACAAACCAATGTTGGTTTTGGGTACGATCTTATGGTTAGGGATTCCTTGCTACGCCCTTTTGACTCCCTATGGACTAACACTTCCAAATTCCTCCCAGTACCTACCTAGATTAATTCCAATCATATCCCTTCACCTAGCCTCATCACACTTATGCTTTCATAACTCCCACTTACTGCCTTCCATACTAAACCAATAATCTTACATCAAAGTGTGCCCATCCATTTCCCCACTGACTACACTGCTCACATGAGAGAGTTTAGCCATCCATGAAGATGATTTTCAAGTCTGAAATCCACTATAAGATTCTTAATCTCAAGTGAAAAATGCCTAAGATACCTTCTACACAACTCTTAGAGGAGGTGAAACTAGGGTTCCTCTAAATAGGAGTAGGTTGAGATTGTGTATTCTAAAATATAACTATTCAAGGTTCTGTGCCACCAAACATCCACTACGCATATCTAAGGTAATCCCAATCTTGCTAAGGTTGACTGAAACTTTACTAACTAAGTGATATTCTATTTGTATTTTCTTGATTGGTCTTGTGCATACACTAAAATCTAAGCATGAAGGTGAATAGGCACTTCTATAAAGAATTCTTCATAGAGTGAGTTATATAGATGTTGTTCTACCCATGCACATGTAGAATTCTTGGTTCAAGATATGGTAATGAAAAATTATCTTATAATTTAGTAACCCATCACTCAAAATTATATCGAGATATCCATTCAACCATCTTCCCACCATCATGCAAAAAGTCATTACAGGTCCCATCAATAAAACTAAAGTATTGGGCTTTTTCCTTTAATATGGCATATCTTTTCACTAGTTCCATGCCTAAGACAATAAGAGTTACAATGTGATAGCATACTAACATATCATGTAATAAAATTTTATCATGCACTCACTTGAAACATGCACATTAATGATTATTCCTGTTGGTTTTATTGCACGAGGGTGTATTCATCTACTTTCCTAAACTAGGTTGTTTGAACAAGAACTTGGTCCTAAACTCATACTTAGTCCTGTATCTAACTTATCTATTTGTTCATCACTTAAATAATAAAATAAAAATAAGTTGGTGTAAACTAATGACAAATAATATCAACTCCATCATAACCATAGACAGATGAACACAAACATCACATCAACAATCAATTATAAAAGTAAATACACATAATATGACTTGTCAATAATCATCAATGGAATTGAGTCATGGCAATCCATTTACAATAAAATCCTATGAACCCAGGCCTAACTACCCCTATATTCTCTCTATAGTGGATCATCATCATCATTCACCTATCTTCTTGCATGTCAGTGATGGATTCATGCTTAACTTATTCTTTACAATGTTCTTGTGAACCGTTCCATAATCATCTTTTATTTTAGTGCTTTCTCCAAGTCTTCTACTAATATATGATTATGACGTTCCTGGGATCTCTATGTATCATGCTTATTTTCTCTATGGGACTTTCTTCTTCCATGCCATGGAATCCCTTACCAAGGTATTTTGTATCACAGTCTTCTATGTTGTGTTTCTCCCATGCTACTTTTTATTAAAAGTACTTAGCCAAAAATGTCATCAAAATTGGGGGTCCAACAATACAGATAAAAAATATAACATACATATGTCATAGATAACATGCACTGTAGTTTTTTAAAATTATTATTAAATTATGTTTTAAATCATCAACATTATTTTTTTATCATTATCATATGACAAACTATTAATTAATATTAAATATATTTTTGAATGGTTAACATTATTCTTCTATCAACATCTTATAGTTATAAAAATATTTTTTTGGGTTTCAAGATTTGAATAAGATAAATTTGATTTATATATCTAATATACTTATTTTATAGGTTTTGGGCCTATTTATTTGGGTTCATTTTTTGTGTTCAAATTTTGGTGTTTTTTGGGTTTCAATATTTATGGTTTCTAGATTTACTGATATTAGGTTTTACAATTTTCAATATTCAAGGTTTATGTTTTTTGTTTGGAGCTTTCAGGGTTTAGTTTTTAAGGTTTTTAGGGTTTATTTTTTGGTTTTCGTGTTCCAAGTTTTGTGTTTATGTGTAATTTTATATCAATAAAGTTTTCATGTGTTTAAGGTTTATAGGTTCATAATTTTTGGGATTGGTATTTTTTGTTTCTGATTTTTACGTTTTAGGTTTCAAGTTTTAGGATTTTGAAGGTATTCAACTTCATGATTTTAGGTTTCAAGTTTTTGCATTTTTAGGGTATTTAGGTTCAAGTATTTCAAATTTTGATTTTGAGTTATTATGTTTTCAAGGTTTTTAGGTTTGGGGATTTTAGGTTTCTGAATATTTCATGTTTTGGGGATTTTAATTTTCAAGTTTCATTAATCAAGATTTGGGTTTCATATTTTTGGATTTAGTTGGGTTTTAAATCAATTTATTATTCGTGTTCTCAGGATTTTTAGGTTCAAGGTTTTTAGTATTTAAAAATTTGGGTTTCTGGGTTTGGGGTCTTCCAGGTTGGGACTTTCAGGGTTTGGCTTCTAGGTTAGATAATTTTCAGTTTTGTTTCCCAATTTTAGTGTTTTTGAGTTCTAGTGTTTATAGTTTTAGGTTTTCAAGTTTAAGGGTTCAGGATTTAGAGATTTTGAGTTTCATGGGAGTTTTATATCAATATACTTTTCTTTTTTTTGAATTTGGGATCTAAATTTTTAGGTTTAGGGATCTCAAGTTTTGGGAGTATCAACGTTTTTGGTATTTTTAGGTTCTGGTCATTCAAGTTCCAAGCTTTATGGTTTTTATTTTTCCTATATTTTTGGGGTTTCGAGGTTTTGGATTTTAAGGCTTCATGTTTTAGGGATTTTAGGTTTTATTTAGTTATTTATTTTGTTATTGTAGGAGGGAAAAATATAAATAAAACAATAATGGGTAGAGCCCCTTGCTGTAAAAATTTGTGCCTAAAAAAAGGGCCCTAAACCTGTAATGAAAATAAGATTCTTGTTGAGTATATTTAGAAAAATAGTTTTGGAAGTTGGCATGCTCTTTCAAAGTAAGTTGATTTTTATATTATATGTATGTACTACAATGATTTCATTTCTATAAAATTCATGCCTACCGACATAAAAAATTATTTAAATTGATGTAATATTCACATGTATACTCATTGGGTAATAAATTTTGTGGATATATATTGAATTTGAAATGAAGTGTATATGTTTTGATTAGATGTTTTACATTGTAGAACAGTTTTATTTTTATAATAAGTTTTTATGTTCATAGGAAATGAGATATATTATATATGTGTGTGATTCATCTTGATAAAATAAATTCCACAAAGGTGGAAGAAATAGTTGGCAGATTTTTAAATGTTAGATACTAGATTTAGTTTCTAAAATATATATAAATATATATAAATATATATATATATATATATATATATATATATATATATATATATATATATATATATATATATATATATATATATATATATATATATATATATATATATATATAATATATATATATATATCTTAAGGTATATTTGTCTGTAGCCACTTATTGTATATGCTAAAATTTACTATGAATTAACTGCCAAACAACATCAATTGATGTTTCTAATCCATATCCTATAACCATTAATTCACTTGCTACATACACCTAAGGATGTTGCTATGGGTTATGAGCAATCCACGTCTAAAATGGATAATGAGGTTAGTTTTTGCATGTAATTGGAAAAAAATTCTTTTGCTACCTAGAAAATGGTTGTAGTTCTTTTTACATGCTCTTCATTCTAATCGACTCTAATTTTCATAACAAACTCTTTGATGTGTTTCTAATTACTTATTTTCCACTTATATCCCCTTTTTTGTAAGCTATACTATTCTAACCTTTGCTATAAGTTATTTTTGTAACATTTAGTCATTAGAATAGTCATAATAATTATTTGAAATATTTATTTACTGAATAAGGTATATATTTTAGAGCTAGTTATAAACTAATAAGCATTAGTTGATATTCTCAATAAATCATTCATAGAAAAGCATTGCAACCAAAGTTGTAGCAATTCATTCATTGGTATAGGATCATTTATATCATTAACAGTCATTTTATTTGAAATAATATGTCTTAGTTAGAGGCGAGGATTTAATTATCAGTCCCAATGAAAAGGGGCTTGTTCATGATGACCTTTTGTAAATATTACCATCCATTAGATTAGATCATCTTGTTGTGAGTATTTTAAATCGAGTTCAGAGTGGTTTGAAGTAGAATTACATGGTTTCTTTCTTAAATTAATATTTTATTTGTTTTCCATATTTAATATAATAATTTAACTCTATTTATGCATGTTCAATTCTAATTTTTATGGGAAGCTTTCAAAAATCATTTTAATATTTAATTTCCACGAATTTCAATTCTAAAATTTATTTTATTGATGTGATTTAACTTCTATAATCATCTAAAAAAGACACTTGAGTGCTAAGAGTGTTAATTGAGACCACCCATCCCTATATTAATCCTAAACCTATCTTAGGGCATATTTGGACACTTATCTAGCCTTTGTGTGGGCCATACACATCCCTAAAGCAGTCCCAAATCTTTACTTCAATGTCTTGACCCCTAATACCTCATGTTTTTCCACCTAGACACTAGTGCCATAATTTAGACAGTAGTGCCAATGGTACTAGTGCCTTAGTTTGGGTGCTATTATCCTTTTCCCACCTTTGGCCACCAATGGATATCTTTTTTAAATTAAAAAAAACCTAGGGTTAGCCTAGACCTCTTTTATAACTTGAACAAGTACTAGAACAATATATATACATGACATTTTTGCCCATTATTCACTAGTTGGAGATCATATGTAAATAACACAAACAAACTTAGAACAAGTTGTGCACAATAAAGGTTATTAATCCCTATTCTTCCCTACTTCTGCAT
>JARHVA010002615.1:2005000-2052500 GCA_037957365.1 Torreya grandis
TGTATAATACCACTACCAACACATGGACCATGTTCTTTGATGTTTCTATATATGCATCTGGTGCCAGGGTAGGAATTATTTTCATTGATACACTTGGGCACATAGTACCCCTTGCTTACCAACTTAATTTTTCATGTACAAAAAATATCATAAAATATGAGGCCCTTATCCTAGGCCTTCAATCAAGTTAGGATCTCCAAATTAAATAAGTTAAAGTTTATGGGTATTCATAATCAATTGCCAATTAGGTTACAAACATATAACAAACCAAATAATAATGCCTCATACCCTACAATAATATGACTCAATGTTTACAATCTTGATAAAGATATTCATTATGCCGATGCAATGACTAGTGCAAGATCATTTATACCTATTGACACAGATGAAGACCATTTTATATTCATTATCAAATAATTATAATATCCATTGATGTCCTATGCCAACTCATAGCTCTAATAGTTTTAGTTACCACTTTTAGTACAATGGTGTCTGATTGATTTTTAGATATATATAATTTTCTACATAAATATATTACACTAGACACTTTCACAAGGAATGATAAGTAAAAACTAAAACTAAATTCCCTCTAATATGTCATTATTATTGGGGACTTATTCCAATAACATTTTTAGGGACATTTACTCTGATGTCTAATAGTCAAGGAGGTTACGTTGGCCATTAGATAGGTGCATGACAATGAATGCAATGGCCATTTCAATGGTAAAGCAATGTCACACAATTTACTTATACAAGGTTACTATTGGCCAACCATGGAACAAAAATGACAAGAATATGCCAAGTTATGCGACAAATTTCAGTCCCATGATAACCTACACCATGTCCCTTCACAATAGTTACAACCCATAGTATCCCCATGGTCGTTCATGCTATAGGGCTTTGATCTAATTGATAAGATAAATCCAAAATCTACAGGAGGTCATAAATTCATTATCACAGCTACAAAATACTTTACAAAATGCGTGGAATCCATTCCATTACAATCCACACATAGATAAGATTTATGCTATTGTCTCATGACCAATATTATTTCCTACTTTGGTCTCCCAACGGCCATCATTATAGACAATGGAACTTATTTTAAGAATAAAATAATAAAGTAATTTTGTGCTAAATATAAGATCCAACACACATTATCTACAGTATAATACCTATAGGGTAATGGTCAAGTAGAAGCTACAAATAGGATAATTCACAATATCCTTTATAAAATGGTTACCAAATTTGGTGATGATTATCATAATCAACTCATCAATACATTATGGGCCTACTGCACTACCATTCACATAGTAACATGAACTGCTCCTTATTCACTAGTATATATCATAGAAGTAGTTATCCCACTAGAATTTGAAATCCCATCTTTATGAGTATCATTAAAATGGCTTATTATAGTTGATCAATATAGATAAATATGTCTCCATGAATTAGAACAATTGGATCACATATGCATTCAAGTTGTGAAACATCTTAGAGCATATCATAAAAAAATCTAGTGGGCCTATAATAACCATATTCATAGCAGAGAATTCAAAGTCAATGAATTGGTTTTAAAATAAAATCTTAGAAACACCAATGCCAAAGAAGAAAAGAAAGAAAAATTCAAACCAAATTGGCTTGGGCTGTATTTATTCACAAAAAGGCTTATCCCTAATGCATTTCATCTAGCTTCACTTGATGGTAAGGCAATCAACAAACCATTGAACATCATGCATCTATGGAGATTTAATATATAAAATTTTCTTCATGTTTCTTGTACATAGATTATATCTAGAAATATAAAAATAATATAACATGTTAAAACACAAAAACATTCAAATATTTACTCATAAATTACAAATTATAGATTATATGCATTGCAATTTTTACACTTCTTATACTTGCCAGACACTACATATGTTATCTTAGTAGAGTTAGTTTTTATCATACATATATACTTCCCTTATTCTTTTCAAGTGTTCACAGATACTTACAGGACCCAGGTCCACTACACGGAGCTAGATTTTCTACTATCTACTCATTGGGGGCATATACATAGATACATAGATTCCTCATTTGATACATTTGATCATTTGGGGGCATCCTATACATAGATTTGATTGTCAGGTTGCATATTTCTAAAATCTAAATCACAAATTTAGCATTGTTATATCTTGATATTGATCATCCTAAACCTACTTTTATTTTTTACTGATTACTACTACTACTTTAGACTCAACTTATGTATATTTTTGCTCTTATACAGATTTGTGCCACATGTTCATGAATAATTTCATTTCTATATTTCTTAGTATAGAATTGATTGTGTATTTATGTTTCTTTTATTTAGGGGCATTTGAATATGCCATTTATTTTTATTGTATGTATGATTTGGACATGTGCCCATGTCCTTGTGTGTGCCTTCTTGATTGTGTACATGGACATTTAAACATGTCCTTCCATGTGGATCTAATCCAAATTGCTTGTTGTTTGTGTATGTGGACATTTGAACATGTATTTGTATGTCTTGCTTTCTCAGATTTAATGACATGAGCTCACGTCCCTTGTATAGTGGTCCCTTGGCCTACTTTGTGTGCCTCATGTATGTGGTATGTATGATTTATTGTATGCATCATGCCCATGACACTTGTCTCCTACTTGTTACACACTCTAGTTTTCGATGCCATGAGGGACCTCATGCATCTCCTCTTCCTACTTGGGTGTCATGATGGACATCATGCTCTATTCCCCCAAGTAACTACTCAATTATTACTCAAATTTATTATCCATATACATTTTTATATCGATCTTTATAGATTTGTGAATGTTAGATCTAAAATACATCATACCTTATAATTTTATGCTCATATTATATTACATTCTAATGTCATGTTTGCACATGATATTAGTTTATTACATAGGTATCATTTATGTTCTAGCTAACACATATTTTCCAAAGTTTTTTTCTTGTACAAATGTTGCACAGGCTGAACAACTCCCCTAAAAATAAGGGGCATTCACAGAGGTTTATCATAGATATTATGCTATCTAAATGCACTAAGAGTATAGTTTTCAGCACACAGGCATAGAATACATAAATTAGTTTTATGAAAATATAGTGGAAATAGAGACACATACACCAGTTTAAGTTACATAAAAATTAGAATAATTCAACATTAGTGCCCAAATTAGGACACTAGAGCCATGAGTGCTACTATTTAAGATATGGTGCTACTCTCTAGTAGCCTCATTTTTAGGAAATTCTATATTGGCCAAAAAAATGCAATAGGTACAATCTAGGTTTGAATAAATTTAGTTACAGAATACTAGTTTTGGATTAGTTTAACATAAGTTCATAACAATTTTCTCATATTGGGAGGCATCATGCTTGACATGATCATTCTTATTTCAATTTTAGATACATAGATACAGATTATTACAACTCAATATAGAATCCATATTCTTAGATATCAAATTTGAGGGCATGTATGTGGCACAATGTTTCTATATGCTCACTTATGCACTAGTTAATTAGATGGAATGTCAAACTCCATTTTATTCTCTACATTATAAAAATCAAACACCATCTTCTAAGTTACACACCAGATTGATCCCTTACTCCATCTGTAGTGGTTGTCATTTTTTAGTAGCCCAGAGCTCTCTAAAATTCTTGAATGGACTAGAGCCATTTTACATTCCAGAGTTCTTGATTGGCCATGAATCTAACATATAAAATTCTAATTATAGTTACACATATTTAGTTTCATTGTGAAATCTAGTTATATATGCATTTACAACACATGTGTAGGCAATGATGGAGTCATAGTCTACTTGAGTTCTTGAGCCATCTACATGAGAGGGTTGGACACATAATCAGTCCAATCCAAGTTGTTCATAGGTCTTAATCCACCAGGTAGGGGTGGGAAATATGGATTCAAACCTAGATTAAGTTCTTGAGCCAACCACATGTGGGGATTAAGAAACCCATTAACTTAGTCTAATCTATTCACTGATTTGATCACTATCTACATACACACACACACACACACATAGGTTATCACTAGGTTTATGCATTGGTTTGGATACCTAGTGAGGCGAATTCATTCCTTTCCTCTTTCTTATCTATTTAATCAATTTTATCTTTTGATTTTGATCTCTTAATTAAGGACTGATCTATGCACATTTTATTTATAAGACACATAATGAAACATGCTTCACATACTCACATCTAGATTCTCTAGCTTCTCTTCTTTGGTAACTCTCAAGGTATGATTATTTTTCCTTCATCCTAGTCATTTCACTTTACTACATTTCTATAATAAAGGGGGGCAAATTTAATCATCTAAAAATCACACTTGAGTACTAAGAGTGTTATTTGAGACCACCCATCCCTAGCTTAGGATTAGACCTATCTTAGGGCCTATTTAGACACTTATCTATCTTTGTAGGCCATACACATTGCTAAACATACCTAAATCAATCTTAGACCTTCACTTCAGCATCTTGGCCCCTAGTGCCTCAGGTTCTGGCACTTGAACACTAGTGCCATAATTTGAACAATAGCACCAATGGGGCTAATGTCCCAATTTGGGTGCCATTATCTTTTTCCTACCTTTTTCCACTAATGGATATATTTTCAAAACAAAAACCACCTTGGGTTGTTCTATACCTATTTTAAGATCTACATAAGCACTCGAACAATATATATATATATATATATATATATATATATATATATATATATATATATATATATATATATATATATATATATATAATGCAAATAATAAAAGTAAACTCATAACAAGTCATGCACAATCAAGATTATTAAACTTTATTCTACCTTACTTATGCATATAGTTATCTACAACATTTCTAAGATCATATTACTCATATTTGCAGTCTCAAACATAATTAAAGCACTCAGACTACTATTCATAATAGGTTCACTTGCACTTGTACTAACACTTAGGTGGGGAGAAATACATTGGGCTAGATCTCTCATTGGAGTATTGGTATGTAGGTAAATCTCATCATAGTGTGGTGTTGAGGATGTCCAATGTACCCCACTAACATCACACTTTGATACTTATGCTGACTAGATGCCCTAGTAACATCATGGTTTAAGATCTGCATACCAAACTAGCCAAAGCAGGTCACCTATAAGGAATCATAACTCATGCAAATAGGAATGGGCTTGATAGACTCATACATAGGTATACGTAGAAGCTCAAAATAGTTCTACACATAGGACACTAGCACCAAAAGAAGGACATTAACACCTTTGGTACTACTGTCCAATCAGGTCACTACTATCTAGGAAGAGTTTTGACACCTGAATATTATCTATGACACTCATATTAGCCCCGATCATAATTTATAATCTACATATCTTCTGTCAATTTCCATCTATGTACTTGTTTACATCATTTATTGTTATTTTTATAAAAATGTCAAACTAGGTCAGTTCTATTATAAATCAGTGCTTATATTTATTGCATATTTCTACACTAATTTACTATACTCAAACCCATTAATAACCTAGGGATTAAACTCCATAAATCTAAAAAAGTTAAATCACCTTGAAACGAAGAGTGATTTATAATTATTTCAAATGGTGGTTTGATTTAGCTCAGTATTTACTTCAAATTTTGATTTCATTTCCCTATACTCAACACTAGAATAGCTAAAGCCTCCTAGTGGAATAAATAAATATACAATTTCTATATACAAAGTATAGATTCTTAGTAAAAATATGTTTTCCTAGATTAACAAGTAAAAATATTTCACTTGCACACACAACCTTTACACTTATACCTTTAACACGACATCCACAAACATAATACATAGCTAGGTGGAAATTCCAAGGCTCATAATCTGCTAGAGAATATGTTAGTATACTACACACCCACTAGTTAACCCACGTAACTTTTGGAAGGTGAAGTGTCACACATGGAATCTCAACCACTCTAATTTCCATAATGGTCATTTAAGCATTAACAACTTTGTAATTTATCTGTACATATCTATGGTTTAGATATTAATATGATAGTATAAGATAAGGAACCATACATCTCCATCGAGATTATGTTATGCAAGGATAATATAAAAACCAATAAACATTTTGTTATAGTTTTATTATACTCCCTATATTGAATCTTGTTGATATTTATTTTTCACACACTTATATCACATCTAAATCCTCATTTAGAGTGTTTTCCCTCAAACTTCAAAGATTTGGATCAAGTGCACCAAAGTTAAAAGTGATGTAAAGTAGATAAGATAACAAATCCAAAAATAAAAGGATTTTAGAGGGATGGAAGTGAGAAAGAGGTCCCATAGTTTTCAATATGAACAAAATTAGCTATATTTAGATAAGTGCATATTATTAACATGAATTAACATAATATAGGGCCATGGTACCATTTTTGGTTTATACATGGTGGTTAAGTTAGCATTTAAATAACACTATTGAAGGTAGAAACATATATCTTTCATAGAAATGAAGCTCATATTCATGGTTGTAGAGGGGCACACAAATGGTGTTTTTAGAGTTGTTTCTAAATAGCATCAACTAGACATAGCTTGATTAGTTAAAAGAGGGTGTTTCTTATAGTGTGACCAAGGTCAAAATGCACAATATATCATTTGGTAAACTAAGTTCCCCTTCTCATGTTCATCAAAAAATGTGTCCTATCATAAAAATATAGAAGTTAACCATAGTTGGTTAAGTGAATCACCCCCTACAAGAACCATTCAATTTAGAATTTTATATGGTAGTGGGGTTTCCACACTTTTGCATGGAGTAAAAAAGATGGATGTGGGTTTGTATAATTCTAATGTGCTTTCCAACTTTCGCTAAAATAAATTATGATGACTTACATGACCCATAAAATAAACCTTACTATGAATAAATTTAAACCATGAGTTGAAAACTATTTCAACAAATATAACGTTCCCAACATACACTATATGTATCATTACACCAATGGTGTTTCCTTATTAAAATTAATGTTTTACACAAATAATTGAACAAACAATATTCATTTCACTTTGACCTATAAATCCAATAAAATAATTACATATATTATATTTATAATTAAAATATAACATATATATATCATCTATAACATACAAAGTACATATTCAAAATATAAAGCACATATATGTCATAGGTAACATGCACATGGAAAGTTTATATAAATCTTTAATCTTTCTTATTTTTTCTTTTTTTCTTTTTCTTTTTCCTTTCTTTTTTAAAAGTTTTTGGGCTCTAAATTTTTAGGTGATGAGTTCTTAGGTTTTGGGATTACTAGTTTCAGTTTTAAAGTTTCAAGGTTGCAAAGGTTTACAGGTTTTAAGATTTATGTTGTTTTTTTTTTTTTTTTTTTTTAAACTTTTCTAAATTTAAAATTTAAAAATTTCGAAGTTTTTAAAGTAAAAATTAAAAGTTTGCAATTCAATTTTTTTATTTTCAAACCTCTAAATCCAATCTCATTGAATTGAATGCATCATAAAATCTTAAAATAAAATTGTTAATAATATAATATATATAACATTATATTATATATATATATATATATATATATAAACCTTATTTATAATATAAGTAAATACTACGCAGGTACATACATTATATGTAAGATGAGATATATTAGGTGAATATGCAATATAATTTTTAATTGGTCGGTAAATTGGGGTCATCGATTATTAAGGTGACGGCCGCCACTCATACTAAGTTCTACAGCCATAAATAAATACTACGTTTACAACCATAAATACATACATTCTGCATATTGAATGGACCACTACAACATTTATTTGCCTTTCAATCACCAACGTTAGGGTTGTTTAATCTTGGCCCAATCTTTTGAATGGGAAAACGCCATGTCAAGCCGAGCTTATTGATTACTCTTCATGTGGAGTCTTTATTTTCTGCATAACAATCTGCGTAGGAATGCCAAACTTGAAGAAAATTGTCAGTGCCTTTCTGCTGCTGAAATCCTGTTTTACTCAGTTCGTTATTTTTCTGCTGCAGTAGGGGAAAAACAGAGAAAATAATAATGGGTAGAGCCCCTTACAGCGAAAAATTGGGCCTGAACAAAGGGCTTTGGACCTCTGATGAAGACAAGATTCTTGTTGACTATATTCAGAAAAATGGCTATGGACGCTGGCGTGCTGTTCCGAAGCAAGCTGGTCTGTATATAATATACGTTACTCATTAATTTCATTTCTATAAAATATTGCATTTGAACTCAAGTGTCCATGTTGTAGTAAAAATATGCTTTACATTGTAGAATACATGCATTTTTTTGTACGTAGGAAACGAGATCGATTATATATAGATGATTCGTCTTGGCAAAACAAATTCTGCAAAGAAAGAGGAAATAGTTTGCAGATTCGAACATGCTACATGAGAACTTACGTATATACGTTGTGAATATATACAATATGAATGTGGACAGGGCTTTTGAGGTGTGGGAAGAGTTGCCGCCTGCGTTGGCTTAATTACCTAAGACCAGATATCAGGAGAGGTCGATTTAGCCCAGAAGAAGAAAGAAGTATCATTCAGCTGCATGCAATTCAAGGCAACAGGTATAGCAAAATATACTATTATCTATTATCACTGAAAGATTGATTGCGAACTGTGCGTATATATATTGTTTACAATCATCTGCTGGTATTATAAGTTTTTGCCCTCATTACTGCTGCATTGCATTAAAAAGTATTGTTAAAATTGCCAGTTTAATGGCTATTGGGTAAAGTTTTTGTAGTCATTATTGTGTTGCATTTAAAAGTACTGTTGCCAGTTTATGTGATGAATTGAAAGGTGTTGTGACAAGTTTTTCTTATTGATGTAACAATGGTACCAAAAGTCGCTCTTGTTTAACTATCATCTGAAAGTAAACAACAGTTGAAAGCACCCGCTGTCAAAGCTTTTTTTTGTCTTTTAGTGGAACAATTGCAATCTTCTTTTAATTTGATTGAACCCTGCAGATGGTCTACAATAGCTTCCCAGCTGCCAGGGAGAACCGACAATGAGATCAAGAACTTCTGGAACACCCACCTGAAGAAAAATCTGTTGCGAATGGGATTGGATCCATCCACCCATGCACCCAGATCTGAGACAAACACTGAACAGGGATCTCAGTCATCAGCACTGATGAGGCACATGTCACAGTGGGAAAATGCAAGGCTTGAAGCTGAAGCAAGGCTCTCCAGAGAATCTACTTCATTTCGTAAGTTGATGGGAAACGATGATGTGGAGGTCGATGCCAAGGCACCCACTGACGTTTTCTTGAAGCTATGGAATTCAGAAGCAGGCAAGGCCTTCAGGAAGGAGGCCATTACTAATAACAATGGCGACAACCCACACGGTCGACTAGATCACGATCAGGAGCATGCCTTGTCGTGGACTGATACAACTCTCCAGTTGAAGTATAATCCACTTTCATCCCTATGCTCTGGTTGCAGCTTTCATCATCTTCACATGGATCAACCCAATCAAGATAATTTAACTGAATGGATTGGAAAGGCTAAATCCAATGATTCTTCCTCTGCTGATATGCCCGGAGTCCAAACAGAAAACAATAAGTCCACCCATTATGGAAACTCTAGCTGTGATAAATTAGTCCAAGGTCATGATGATCATAATCATGACATACAGAGTTGGACAGACCTGCTCCTGGACATCCCTAATAACAGTACTGTTAATAATAACAATAATCTGAATAACATAACCTCCATGATGACAGGGTTGAGTACAAGATTTCAGCAGCAGTCAGCTTGGCCATGGCAAGAATTACGCCTAGATGAGGACAAGCATGACTGGAACAATGTTTTAAATTGAGAGAGAGATGTGCCTCAACAAGCTGTATTAATAATATGTACGCAGAGCTACGCGCTCTGTAGCAAATATATATATATATATATATATATATATTCCTAGTGAGAACGAGAACAATAAGGTCAAGTATTACTTGAACAATATTATATGACAGATATGTGCGTCAATAAGCCTTATAATGTTGATGTACAGTGTCCTTTTTCCTAGAACCATTTTATCAATGTAATTAGTTTCTTTATATATTGATTGTTCTATCAGTGTTTTGAGCTCATGTTTGGTCTCCTAAAGTGTCTTCTAATTGATTTTTATAGATAAATCCAAATAATCCTATGGAAAAAAGATTAACCATGTGACAGGTTATGTAGGACATTAAATTTTTATTTTTACTATTATTTTTTAAAAATTATTTGAGTAGGTTTATGCGTTGATTATTGAATATCTGTTCTATAAAACTATTTAAGAGTAGGTTCATATGTTGACTGTTCTCATTAAAAATATTTAAGAGTAGGTTCATGTATTGGTTATTAATATGCAATATAATTATAATTTCAAATTTGTAAATAAAGATTATGACTATTCATTTTAAAATATATCTATATTTTGGTTATTATAATTTTATTTTTAATTTAAGTAATTTTTTAATGTAATTTGTATTATAACAATGTCTATACATTACATTTATGAATACAATTTAAAAAATTAAAATTAATTGGAAATATATTATCATATTTATTAACAAAAATATAGATATAGAAGATGGCTCCACCAATAACAAATTTAACACCACCAAATCATCATGGATATTACCTTACACAACTAGAGGCATAGACACTCCCCCTGAGCAATGGAGGAATGAGTATCATAATATCCATGTCATCATGAGCACAAACTGCCCAATATGACAACCCAATGATAGACTTTCCATGTACTTATAGATGTGAACCTCTTTGCTGGGGACCTAAGGGGTGGAGAAGAGACTATGTGACTGATTTTGTTACCTTCTTGGTGCTAGTGGATGAGAACCCTACAATGGGATATTAGGAGGAATCTTACTTATGGTACAAGGACCAGTCCCTCAGTCATGGAGAAAGTGTTTCAAGTGTTAATGTTCCAAATCAACTTTATTGGTCTATGCTTGAAGCTAAAAGAATGTAGAGGTGAGTAAATAAACATTATCATTAGTGATTTTTTTTTGAAATAATATCATTACTAAAGATATAAAAATTAATAGTTATCTAATGTTGGAAAAAATAGAATCTCTGAAAAATCCCAAATAAGAGAAATATATGTTGGCCACTAAACATAGTCTCCAAATGAAACAATCCTTTAATTCATGGGCTCTAAGTCAAAAGGAATTAAACATTATGAATCCACTACCAAACATCACATAAATATGGGTAGGTCCAAAATAAATGCTTAAAAGTTTCCCATCTAATACATGTAGGGCACTTAGGATTAAAAATTACAATGTAATATAGTACCTCTACTAGTGAAAGGCCTTGGGTAAACTAAATAATAGAAAAAATGAGAAATATTTAGCTTGATATTTGATTCTTAAATTTGGTTAAGACATGAGTGCCAATATTAGGGTGAAGGGTTTAGACTTTACTAATTACTTAACTTTCCAAGAGTGGAAGAAAAGGAACTCGTAATTTGATTAAAAAAAAGTTTTGAAAAATAATTTTTAAATGACATGTCACAATTCCAAAGCAAATGTTTTGCTATGCCATTGGTAGTTAAATCCCTAAATTTTGCATCACAACATAAATCATAGTATAAACTAGGAACCCGTGGAGTATAATTTAGAGAAGAGATCAAATCTTGCACAATACAAATGCCTTAGAAAAATTTACTAGCAATCCCTATAAATTCTCATCATGACATGTTAAGGTTGTAGTAGATTATAATTATAATACAATCACAAGTTTGAAGGTATATAAATTCATACTTGTAAAGCATTTTATCTCATATTAAACCTTACTTAGGACCATAATGCACTCAATAGGTTACTATGTATTCTAAAACATTTAGACAAAAAAAATATACATTTACTTGTGAATAACCTATGGGTGTGTGTGCACGTGTACACATACATGCACGTTCATAAATGCATGTGTGTGGGTGCTTAAATGTGTACACACACACACACACACACCCACACACACACACACACACACACACACACACACACATGTGTGTGTGTGTGTGTGTGTGTGTGTGTGTGTGTGATGTGTGTGTACATGTATATGTGTACATGTGTGTATTTTAGTAGGGTATATTAGCTAAAGATATGTAACACAACTAAATACAAAGTAAAATTATATTGTATATTAACTTTTATCATAACATTGAAGAACTTTTTCATAATTCAATTATACACTATTTTTAGAGTCTACATGACTCTTCAAATTTTTGAATATTCATTTATTATTCCTTTCAATCATAGGAAATTTTAATATTTTGTTTGTCTTATCCAGTTACATAAAAAGGTACAAAATATTACATGTCTCAACTAGAACTATACAAACAATGCTTTTGACTTACTATTCATAATTATATACTAACACTTTTCTGAATCTTAAATAATTGTCTCATCTGGAGATAAAAGTTAACATAAAATGTATGTTATCCTGCGTCATGTTCAACTATTGGGTGATATTCACAGAATATTTATCCTATACCATGGTTTTAAACTTTGTTTACATTTTTTGAATAAGTTGAAGACAACTATATTTTGTATTAGACACTTTGGAAACATCAACCATAACATACTTTGACATACTTTAACATTGTTTACATATTTGAATCTTGGGCACACTTTCCATCTACTCATATACAAACTTTTTGTCTTATCCAATTGTATTCACCATATATATTGATTCGAGATCAACCTAGTATGTGCAAAAACATTTTAAAGTATTAAATATACCTTCTCCATAACTTAGATCATTGATTTTACACTTCTAGGAAATTACTAGTAACAACTAGGCAATTACAATTATCATAGGTGTTTGCCTTTGACATCAATGTCCATGAATACTCGATGCATATTTTTCAAAATATGAAGTCCCCTTAGGTTATCCTAGATATGTTCATGGGTTAATCACAACAAAAAATAATGAAGAGTTAGATATAATTTTAAAAACAAATCCCAAGGTTATTCTCACTTGGTAACATGGTGATCACCTTGAGAAACCCTAAAAGAACTTGAGGAATCAATTATCACTCTCAATAGACATTATAAAAAAATCATACATATTTGAAAAACCCTCAAATAAATATCCCTAGAGCCAAGTCTTAATACACACAAATGTCAAAATTGAATGGTGCCAAGTGTCAAAAGGTAAACACTACATTCCATTCTAGATTGATACAATGTTACATTCACACACATGAGAAATATGTGCACTTTGAGCCCATTTCAGAGTGTTGGAACATACAAAATGTGTATCCATTTTTTGGGGAATGGCTTGGGGTGTTCAACCTGAAATACTAACCCCCTTTTCAAGGTTCATATTATTGTCAAAAACACAAGTAGTGTTTAAATGTAAGTAAAAGGAAATAGAGATTGGTGCACATAACTGAAGGTAAACACACACATAAGATGTATCTAAGGCATAGGTGAAACATTCCTATAACTTAGAAATGTTCACAGCATAAATGGACACTTACAGAAAAGTCTAGATAGTCTTAGTTACCATATGAATTGGACATTACCAACATCATCCAGTTAGGGTTTGAGCCATTTTTTTTTCTTATATATGAAGCCTATACATGACAATTATATTTTAAATAATTTATTCTATAAGTGACATAATATCATAATAAAATAAGTACACTTCTACCCTCTTACTTTGTCATTTACATGTATTTTAACTGAAATATTTATCTATCCAAGTTCATATTTGTGTATTTATTACTATCTTTTATAAAATATCATCTCCCATAGTTTACACTATTTTAAGACATATGAGTCCAAAATAAGTAAAAATTTTTGGTGAAAATGATCATTGAGTTGAGCATGAAAAACCCCTAGTTTTCCTATTAGATTAAGGTTTTAATTATTTTAAGGTTTCAAATGAATTTCCTATTAGGGTTTTAATTCTAGATCTAATTTATGATTTCCCATTATAACACAAGAAAATATGTTTTTCTCTCTTTTTCCTAAGCTTTCTTAGTACTTTCATGCATACATCATATGTCATCTAAGAAGGTTATGTCTCCTTTACCCATATATACAAAAGTGATTGATTAAGTAGGATTGTAATTGATCATATTCAGATTCCTTTAACTCAATCCCATGTTTATTTTACAACTAAAATGATGTAAATAAATGATATACATGTTTTTATTCTAGTGATACAAACATTGATAAGGAACACATAGACGTAGAATAAAATGTTATCAATGTTGTTATAGATGATATTTAAAATTATTAAGAAGAGGATATGCAATATGATGATGAATATCATGGTAAAATACATCTTGATGAGTTTAATAGTGTATATCCTAAAAAAATATAAACACTTTCAAATTTTTGAAACACAATAAATAAGCTAGGTACAAACATTGATACTATCTTTAACCTACTAAGAATACAAGCTTCTTAAGGAAACCAATCTTGAGCATCAACACATGATGAAATTTTAAATGATACTAATCCATATTATAGAGGATTAGATCATAAAATATGTGTTTGGAACATTATTCCTACTGCTATTATTCATGTGTTTATACCTTTGGCTACATAAGTGATTCCTACACCTAGCATACATATTATGGGGGAAACATAATTTATGCCCAAGGTATATATTGTTATCCATACACAATTTAATTTTATGCCTCCTAGGATTATAAATCATGTTACACAACCTATTTCAAATCAATCTAAGATGCATACCAATCAAATGCTTATATAAAAATTGTTAGATATTCAATCAAAAGTTTCTCAAATGGAATAGAAGATGACATTTGACAAACTCTCAAGCACTCTCGAAAAACATTTAGACCCAAATATTTATAGTTAAATTTCACCTATATAATTTTTTGTAGTTTAGCTTATGTTAGTCTATGGTAAAGGTGATCCTAAAAACATCTTAAAACTTTTTTTGAAACATGTTTAGATTTTGTGTCTAATGATAATTTACTAACAAATAGTTTTTCTAATAACTTTAATGACTATGCATTGCAATGACTGTATGGCCTTAATATTCAATCAATACATGTGTTGAATTTTATGGATAACCAATTATTATCTCATTTTTCTATAAACATTGGTGAGAGGGTCTCATATGCTCAAATTGTAAAACTCAAGTAAGGACCTAATAAACCCACTAGTTACTATGTGCTTCACTATAAGATTATGCTTTCAAAAATGACAAATCTTATGGCTGAAAATTAATTATAATACATATTCAAGAAAACCCTAATTTTTCATATTCATGAGTCTATTATGTTCAAATAATTCCTATAGTTTTATAATTTTTTTCTTATTTTTAAATACTTCGAGGTCAAGCTAATTCCCGTGAACAAGTTAAAATTTGGCACTAACCTTATAAAATATTATAATTATAATTTTTAAGTCAAACCATATTTTAAATCTAAGACTAATGATACTAAAAATGAGGCTAAGGAAATGATCAATAGTTTCATAACCTACAAATAAGATTTTATTTTTAGATCCTTAACAAAGGCACTTTGCATAATTATTAGAAACTCTTCATAACATGTGTTACAAAATTTAATTAAATTCAACCTCATATCTCTCCCTGCACCAATGGAAGTTGATATGACAAAATTTACGACTTGAAGGGTTCAATATCAATACATATTGTGCTCTCCATAGATACACAAAAGATTAAACTAATAAATGATTTGGCATGAGACAAAAGCTATATGACTTAATTGAGAATAACATTATCAAGATCAATGATGTTAACACACCTAATAATTATGAGATTTCAAAACCTAGGTGAATCTTATTATATTTTTGGATCCATTTATGAAACATGTAGTCTAATAAACATAGACTAACTTTAAGATACATATGACATAAAATGTCCATTATTCTTTATCTTCTTATGTTTATATAATTGAGGAGGTTCATACTATAGACATTCTTATTGTTACACTAGTAAACACACAAGTACGTTAACCTATAATCACATTCAATGAATATGAAATTGTTGATGACTATTCTATTAATCCATATTTTTTCATACATGCATTCATTGATTCACATCCTATTCACAATATTATGGTGGATAATGGATAGAGTCAAAATATTTGAATTATGACTTTTCTTGTTATTATTGGGTATACACGTATAAACTTAATTTATATGATGAATACGATAAAATATTTCAATGAAAAATTAAAAAAACCCTCTTCAAAGTATCATGTTACAACTTATGGTACATTTTACATTAATTTCTACTTAGTTCATGGTGCTTAGTTTTTCCTAACACTAGAGCATTTGACATGATATGAGGACATCCATGGATAAACCCACATTTGAATAAATGTGTGCTTATTCTACGTAATATAAACTTCGAAGATCATCATTTCTAATAATATAGGTGTATTATTATTTTTTATTGAAAAACTAAGTATAAAAATTAAATTCCAATATTAGTAGTTTTGGTTTATAGCTATTGTGATATCAAATTCTAATTTTTCTATTATTAAATTTTAAAAGATCAGATATTAAGTTCCAATATTTATATGTTTTTTTAAAACTAGTGTGATATTGAAATAATTTTTTCTCATTGTGATTTTTTTTTTCTTTTTTACTTACACAATAATTATCTATTTGAGGCAACATAGATGTTCAAGTAGAAACCCCACATTATATAAGGATCACTCATTAAAATTTATAAATAATGTGGCCACCTCATGCACATATATTTATGTGTAATATTTGGTTCTCTATGACCATGGTAAAGCTAAAAATGTTGAAATTAATTATGGAATAAAATTATATAAATATTAGATATGGTCTTTGTCATATCATAGTTTTGGTATTGATAATTTATTTGCGAGGGCCACATAGTAACTATGATTAATTTTATATTGTTTACATGGAACTTATTAAGCGAAGTGATCACAAGTGGTCTATGATGAGGCCAAAATGCACCCATTTCAGCAACATGGCCCACGGACTTTTCAATATACACCTAAGTGCAGGTTACAACCCCATTATCATGCCAACATGTGGGAGTGTATATACCAAAACTACCACAATTTTGAATCCAATAATTAATTAAGGTGGGGCCACACGTACAAATGATAATCGCTTTGATTTCAAGGATCTATGTGGACATATGACAATCCTCATGGTTATATATATAATAACCTATGGTTTTAATTATACCTGCAAAGATTTTCTTATGGTTATATATATAATACCCTGTGGTTTTAATTATAAGTGCAAAGATTTTCTTTGGTTGATGTGATTAAATTGACCATGTAGCATAAAGGGAATAACTATCCCTTTGTTTCGAACATGACACTAATTATTTTACACTATTTTGATCATGTGAACCTTAATTAGGATAAAAATGGAATATTAATTTAGATTATAATATATTATAATTAAGTATATATGTGAGTATAACATGTTGTAATTTATTTGATAATTGAATTTTATAAATATAGAAAGTAAAATAATAGGATGAAATACTTATATTTATCAAGTTTTATGTAGGATTGAGATAAGTGGTAAGAAATATGGAGGATGGCAAGTTTAACTATGAGTTTCTTAGATGAGGTTTTATATTTTTGACTTTACTAAGATGAAACCATAAGCATTGGATTGGTATCATGCAATATTATGTTTTGAACTAGACAATTTTGTTTTTGTATATTTTTCCTTTTTATTTTATTACAAGCCTCTACAATTGTTTGTAATGTGTTGTTGTGTGCAATGCCATAGTATTATTGCTTGTGCAGTACCAAAAAATATCTCCTTATCTTCAAAACCCTAGGTTGACGTTAGTATTTTTTTAATCCTAAAAATGGGAAAAAATGTGGGCTAATCTAACCTCAACTAGTCCCAATGATTGAGTGAGTGTTGCTCATATATCTAATACTCCAAGGAGAGAAGTCAAAATGCATGTTGTTCTCCCCATTAGGTTTATGTGTGTAATAGAGATTCTTGATTGTATGCAACATATGATCTCATTTTTGACACTTAGAAAATGAAAATTTTGGCTTGGCTCATGAGTGATTTAAACTTCGTAGGGTCCACATAATTTTAGTGACTAATTTTTTATTTGGGAAGAATATGATTGTATTCTTGAAAGTGCAAGTGTTTGAGTGTGCTTGGTAAGTGTTTTACAAATGATCAATAAGCCTAAACTATTTTATATTTATATAATTCCAATTGGGTGATATCCCATCCCACCGATAGACTATGAAAATGGGTTGACCCATAGGATTTATTTGATTTTGAATATTGATTATTTTTTGGTGAGAGATAAAATCATCACTTCTAGACATAACTCTCTAGATGGTATGTTTCAAATAGTATATTTCTATCTAAGAGACAAAAGTATTGATATGATCATATAGAGATGTTTAAGTAAGATAGTTTAAAAAATAGTTTTGGTTTCATGTAAGTAATTGACAATAACTTGGAAGGAATGGACCATATATAGTATGCATGTTTAAGATAAAGGAATATTATAGTCGTATATGTGTGCACAAGTCATATAGGGTGAAGGTAGGTAAAAAATGACATTTTCAAGTGTCTAATAGTAGATATGTGTATCTACAAATTCTCTCTTTTATTATAGTATTGTAATGTAAAATAAATACTGGAGTAAAAGGATAAATTTGTAAAATAAATACTTGATCTTTGGGAGAAGAGGGCTCTAAATGTACAAGTTGTTCCCCTAAAAAAATATAGTGAAAATGTGGTAGTATATGTATATAGAATGAAATTTTAAATGTGATCTATACTTGAAATTTGAAAGATATTTTAGAGCAAGGAAGGAGTACACATGCAGGTGGGTAGAATCGTGTTGCTTGTAACTTGTTAGAGATGATTCTTCCATATTAAATAATTAGAGAGTGGTTCCTCATGTTAAACCATTGGAAAATTAAGGGGATGAAAACTAAAATTTTGTAAAACTATGCAAAATGATGGCTTTGGAAAACAAATGTCCTAACCCTCATGTGTAAGAACTAGTTCCTAGGTCATTAAGAATCATTGAACCTCAACCACACTAACTCAAATAGCTAATATATCTCTAATATTTAACATAAATATAGTAAATTGGAAGCCACACAATGGGCTCTGTATGAAAAATACCAAGGTTTTTTAGTTTCATTGAACCTCAACTACATAGCCTCAAAAAATATGAATCAACCACTGTAGATAGACTTATAGATTTTAGGTTTCTCATTACTTGGTACCATCAAATTGTGTTTGAAAATAAAAAATATATATACAAGTGCTCATTTAAAATATGTAAATGTGCATGAACATGTATCATGTGCTCTGAATCATGGCCAACTATTATTTGAAATAGTGTATTTGTGCATGAACATGTATCATGCCCCACTGAATTGATGCCAAATAATAAAAAATGCTATGTATCTACATGTAAATCTAATAAAATATATCTCAAATGTATATGTATGTGTAAAATTGTAATTTATGTTCCTATAAACTGTGTGTACACACATGGAATATGCACTAATTTTTTTCTATTTTTTTAACATGTAACTCATGAATCTATAAATTGAGTGCATATGCATGACATATTACCTTATAATATGTACCAATGTGTGAATATATATCTCATATATGAACCATTATAAAATATGTGAATCATGTTTTCTACCTCAAATCTATTTTTCTAATCATGGAGGATTATGTCTCTATGACATGTCCACTAATATATACCTCTTTTGAGGTGAATGACATAGCCTAAAAGACACTCATTTCAAAATGAAGAGTTAACTATATCATGTATAAAGATATAATCATGTAGAATCATGTCAACATGTGGAGAATATGTCATGAGAATAGTGTATATGTCATCAAGGCATGCATGCAATGAGTGTAATGCAAGGAATATAATGTCACATCAAGATAGATGTATTAATTTGGCACAAGAGGTAACCATCATTGATATAATAATTGAATAATACTACACAATAAATTAGTGCATAATATAGATCATGGTAACTCATACAAATAGGGGGGTAGATGATAAGGATCACAACACCCATAAACATAACAATTTCATAAGATGAACACGCTCAACAAATAATGTCATACAATAACACTGACTGTAGGCCAAGGGCCACATATAAGGAACTTAAATGTGTCACAGAAAATAAGGGACATAGAATCAAACAAGAGACAAATGAATGTTGACCACTCAAGGCCAAGGTCTGTACACAATACAACATAAATGGTTATCCTATTGTGAAGAGTAAAAACATCAATGAACAATAGAACACGTGAAAATTAGTCTACACCATCCATGTATATTGATGCCACATCATAGTATAGTAGTAAATATATGTAGAACTATATAATATATGAGTAATTAATAAGTAATTTGTAAGGAATATATATATATATCTCAACATGGTAAAAGGTCATAAAAAGATATAACTTTTGATAGTGCGACATGTAGAAGAAGTTTCCCCTAGCATTGTCATGGCCTCTAGGTATATGAAAATCTAACATCTATGTGTCCATGTTTGATATGTATGTCCTACATCACATTATTATACCATAAAATAAATGCATGTATGAAAAGAGTGTACCATCTACCAAACATGTGATAAACAACATATGCAAACAATGTAACTAGCGATCATGCCATGCTTAGGTCATGATTTTTGTTTTTTTTAATATTTGTTCTTTATTTTTTTGAATTTTTGAATTTATGATTTCTTTTATTTTAAAAAATGTGCTAACCAATTATCCCATAAATGGGATAGTCATCTAGAGTGCCTATATTGTATGGTGCAAGGTTACCTTTCGTAAGAAAAATGTAATAGGTGTAGGTATATTAGAATTTATGAAGGAATTGAGTGATGTAATTTAACTATCATCATCACTACTCATAATATATTGTATATGATGGGAATCTATATAAGGACTAAGAACTTATATTGATGCTCTTGTTAGCTATGGAACATGCTAAAATACCCATGGTACTAGCTTGGTGTATGTTTTAATATATAATGGACTATTTGAGTCTTAAATAAGTCTCTAATATAAGAACTACTATAAAACTAGATGCCTAGGGGAGTCCACTAATCTCATGTATAGATAGATCCTAAATGGGTGAAACATATGCCCCCATATAATGATCCTGAATAGGGGTAACAATAAACTATGGTGTTCGTGGGTGTGGAGGAGATAACACTTGATAAAGAGGGTACTTGTAGTGAATGCATGAAATTATGACTACGTTGTTTCAATGTATATACTTAACATAATAATGCATTGTAAATGGTACTACACAAATAATTTGTATCTAAGGGCATCCTAACAACATGTCAAAGACCCCATTACTTAGTATAACTAAGAATGAAGTAGCCACTATGGAGGAGCCTACTTCAAGAGGTTAAAAAATGGATATGAGAGTGTCTTATATTTTTACATTGAATATTTTAACCACTCTTGTAGTATCTTGTATATATTTTTGTGTGTGTCCAAATGAGTTAAGAAGTGTTATTGTGTAAAATGTTTCTCTTGAACCATTTTCAATTTTGACATTGTATATAAGTTTATTATTTATGTAAGTTCATATAAATGGTACATTGAGATACAAATCATCTTCGATAATCTCACTATCATCAAAAGTAGTCATGGGTCTATATGGTGATATTCTAATAAGTGTACCAATAATCCTATGTATTAGGTGACCATATGTCATAGGAGGAGGCTACACATTGTATGTATGAATTAATTAATAAGTATCCTTTGTCTATGTTTCCTCAAGCTAAATAAATGGGTCATTAAATATTTTCAATTTATCATTACCATTTGATTGTAGTCTAGACCCCTCTATAGGTGTACTTAGCTTGATAATGTTTTCATCAACAATATTTTGTATCTTATGCCTTAACTTGAAGCATCTTTTTTTACAATGTCTAGGAACTTAGTGATAATATAAACATTTAACTTGAGGTGTATATGTAATAATAGTATTAAGGGTAGTGATTTGGCCACCCATGGGTGGATTGGTAAATCAAAAGGGTTGATTGAAAAAATGGAAGGAATCCTATTTTTCTCTAGATGTATTAGCTTGGGAAAGATTATTTTATTCATATTTTACAATATATAACATTGAATCAAACATTTATGGATTTATATCCGTATATTTAACTATATTTATTTAGCGTCATTGAATTTATCTATAATATTTGTTTATTGATGATGAATATTTTTAAATTCCATATTAAAAATATTCCCATCAAGGGGATGCATTGTATGTATTTTGGATTACATATATAGAGTAGGATGAATAAATGGGTTAACACATGCCCTTTTGTGCTTAGTAATGAAAGGTAACAACTCAGATTGGAGGTTGAAACAGTGTGGATTAAGGTAGGCTAGAGAGGGTTCATCATTAGACTTATCATTATTCATATATAAATATCTTATCCTTAGAATTACATAATTGTTATTGATTTTACATAATAAAGACCCAAAAAATGTAATGAGTATATTTAATTATTGAGTAAAATTTTTGAAATAATTATCATCCATTATAGCCATGTGTATTTTGTAATATTAAGGAAACATAAAAAATGAGATCTAAAAATGAAACCATAAGTCTTAAATGTAAAAAACTTAGAAGGATGAAACCCTAAGAGAAACCTAGGGTTTGGAAATGTTCAAACAATATGCAAGTTCACCAATATGATTAACCCTATGTTTATTATGTTTATCTTAATTATGATAAAACTAGAATACTAATTTATATTATAAAATATAATAGTTAATCATAGATTTGAAGGTAAGAAGTTATAAATGATTTGGTAATTAAATTTACTAAATATATAAATTACTCTAAGAGGGTTACACTTAACTTTATCTTATTTTGTGTAAGATTGAGTTAGGTGGTAGGAAACAGGGAGGATGACATGGTATACTACGAGCCACTTAGTTTAGGTTCTAGATATATCACTATACTTAAATGGTACCATCAACCTCAAGTTGGTAGGTTATGATACTATGTTATGAACTAGATGATTCCATTCCTATAGATTTTAACATTCTATTTTCTTACACACCTCTATGACTATTTCTAATTTGTCCCTTTATGTGATGTCAAAGTTTGATTACTTGCGTAGTCCTTAAAAATATGTATCCTTAGATTAAAATCCCTAATTCTAATTTAATATTGGTTTAACCATAAAAATAGGGGGAAATGTGGCTAATTTGACTTCAACCAATCTCCAATGATTGGTTGAGTGTTGCCTACACATCCAACACTCCAAGGTAGGAAATAAAGTGGCATATAGTTATGTATATTAAGTGTATGTGTGTAATAGTGATTATTAAATGTATGAAACCTATGATATGGATTTAAAAACTTGGAGAAAGAAAAATTTGGCTTAGATATTGAGTGTATGAGACTTGGTAGGGAACTAATTTTAGTGACTGATTTTCAATATTATAAAATTAGGGCAGTCCTCTTGAGTGTGAAAGTGTTTGAGTGTGCTTGATAATTGATTGATATATTATCAATAATCCTAAAATTATATTGTATTTATATGAGTCTAATTATGTAATTTTGCATTCCATCGACATGATAGGAAAATGGATTGACCCATAAGAATCGTATGGTTTTTAAAATTGAATATTTATTGACTAGAGAATGCAATTGTCAACTTCAAAAACAATTATCCAAATGTTTTATTTTGAATTTGATGTTTCCATCAAGTATATATGAGTACTAATCTAACGATTTGGAGATGTCTAAGTAATATGGATAGCTAGTTTAGCATAGACTACAAATTTAATATATGTGATTGAAAAAATCATGGAATGATTAGACCCATATAGCATGCATGTGTGAGATAATGGTCAATTATATTCATATATGTGTGCACAAGTCATGTAGGGTGAAGGAAAGCTAAAATTGACATTTACAAGTGTCTAATATAAGGCATTAGTAGATAAACTAATAAATTTGGCAAAATCCATTACGTTCATGAATCCACAAACTAGTGTATTCTTAGAAGATAATTAATGCAATTGAATTCCTACTGTTAGTTAACATTTTTTAACTATACATGAAATAAGATATTTAACAATGACTAGGTTCTCAATCAAATAAAAAATGAGATATCTCGATTGAAATAAAAAGTGGGTAAGATGGATGTTGAAAATGTATCCATAAAAGAAGTCTTGAGAAAATTTATACAGGTAAGAAAATTAGTATGTAAGAATAATGCAGTAATCATTACTTTTCTCCAATAAGGATTAAAATAGATTAAAATGAGTCAGGCTAAGACTAGGGAAATCAAGAAAGGGAAAAGGTGTGAAAATGGAAAACTTATTGAAGATGAGAACTTGCAAATGGAATTTTTAGAAGAAAATCTAAATTTATCAACTGAGGAATGGGAGGTATCCAAAACATTATGTGATTTAAGCTCTCCCTACTATTCAAATGTCTTTATTTCCTTCATAGCATACTACTTGTTGTTGGTAGTTTTGTTGTTTGAAAATAGTATGTTTAGTATTGTATGTAGTCTAACTTTTTTGGTTGTTTTTTGATGATATATATACTATATTGAAGTTGTAAAAGGGTTTGATCCCTTTAAAAAACCCATTTTATTACCCCATAAAAAATAGATATTACTTGTAGGAATGTAATAAATTTTGGTGATTGCTTGGGTTAAAATATGAATATAATGGTATGTTTAGAATTTGCCATATTTGTATCAATTAAAGATAATAATGTTGTTTACAAAATAGGTATTAGTAATGGTCATGAACTCTACTTCATCAAAGATAAAAATAATATTTACTAAAAAAGTTATTGTTATTAGGTTTTTAAATAAAATGAGTTAAAATTTGATCTAAAAAAGTATATTTTATCGAACAACACATTTTACCATTTTATTATTTGTTACTATAATTTGAATACAAAAACAAGTAGTCACTTATTGTTTTATCAAATTAATGATTAATTAAAATAAATATTAATATGAAAACCAATTAAGTAATGTAAATTAATAAGCAAATGGAAATTCAAGGACACATTTACTTCAAAATATTTGATATTGAGAAACTAGGGTTTTGAATAAAAATTAAAAATAAGAATGACCAACTTACCCATTTGGGATACATAGAGTTATGTATGACTGTAAATAATCCTAAAGTTGACTGGGAAATTATTTTATTTGACTTTGTGACTATCATGTCTACCTATGACAAGAGTGGTGGATTGGGATTGGAGTGCATTGTTATACTATCCTTATAAAATACTCTTGTCTAGGTTTCTCCTACAACAACAGTGTAAACTAATATTCTATGTGGATCCATTGTAGTTATAATTCATCCTAGCATGGATCTGAGATCACACGATTCAACTTATGTTTTTATTTTTTATTATTCAAAATGTTGGTGGAGTATTGCACAAAAAATAAATGGAGATCAAATAAAAAATGGGGAAATTTGGGAAATGGGAATGGCTGAGCTACCTCTTGAATTGTGTGCTATATACATAGCTCCATATTAGGGACCTCAATCCAAAGTATTTCTCGCTATAATGTGTGTGTGTGTGTGTGTGTGTGTGTGTGTGTGTGTGTGTGTGTGTGTGTGTGTGTGTGTGTGTGTGTGTGTGTGTGTGTGTGTGTGTGTGTGTGTGTGTGTGTGTGTGTGTGTGTGTGTGTGTGTGTGTGTGTGTGTGTGTGTGTGAATCATATGTGATGTCGATCTAAATGCTCTTCACCTCGGCCCTCCTATTGGTCCAAACATGTATATAAATGTGATATGTATAAAATTAAAATAAATTCATAGATTTAACTTATTATAGTGTGATTTTATTTATTATGTTAGTGCCACAATGATAAGTACTAGATGTAAAATGCATTAGGGAAACATTAAAAAAAATACTCCCAATTTTGAAATCTAAAAAACCATTAATGTACCGACTGACTCAAACAAGGATAAAATACTCATAAAAAGAGACCCAAAATAAACATGAATCGAAAAGAGTTTTGAAATGTGTGGTGGAAAAGACTAGTCCTTTTGGATAATAAATCGTAGAGTGATTTTATCCAAATAAGATGCTCCTATCTACAAACAAGAAAACATTAGAATGAGAGAGAAAAGGACCAAAGTGCCATGTGACTCAAATAAATACTAACATAGAAGACTAAAAATTTAGTAAATATAGTGAAATCAACGTGAAAGAGTGAGGGAAATGACATAGGATGATGACAACACATGATAATGGGATATTAATTCAACATTGAAAGATTCTAAATATATGAGTCAAAAAATACATAATACTTGTGTTTTTTCAACAAAATTTGGGTGTATACATTTGCCGCTACCCCCTACCTTTTATTATAGTGATGCAATAAAATAAAATTACTAGAGTAAAAGGAAGAAAGGCACACCTGTACCTACCTGTGTAGCATGTGCTTTCTTGAAAATGGAGGTACCATATATTAGAAATGATCAACCAACATGGAGAGAAGATGGGTTCTATCTTATTCTCTTATTGACTAGATAAGTCAACAAGAATTTCATTGATGCCTATGAATATGAACCCATTATGTGGATTTTATGAATTAAATCTGAGTAAACAATTGTGGCATGAGAAACTAAACTATGATTGACCCCAATATTTTATGGGTAGATATGTGCCTAGAAGTTAAACTATATTTAACTTCATCCCCACACAAATCAATATTTTGGGTACTAATGATTTTTTTCTATATCAACCATTATAGATGTTGGTGAGTTGTCAATGATGTCATGTAGGTTTCCTATTGAGTGGATAAAGTGCCTTGATATTCTAAGTGACAATGACAAAGTGTGAAATATGCGTATCCTAGTATGCTTGAAGTAGGTTTGGTTGATCTTCAAAATTTGACTATTTATAAATGTTCAAGGATGAGTATGGAGTATTGAGCATGTGAAATGGGTCCTATAAGAGGATTTATATGCTTTGAGTGATTTTCTGCATGAGTGGTTTTTATCTAGCTGGTGATTATTTTCATCTAGACATTTTGGGTCTAGTGGCAAAAAATTTAAGTAGGCAATTTGCTAACATCATCATTGCCATGTGTGAATGAGTCAAGGGGAGTTGGTCATATGGTTGTGATCACATTTTTGCCTAGATATTATTCACTAAATCTTAGGTTATTTGATTAATCACAATAAAAATATGCAAGTGTAAAGTTGGAATCCCAAGCAGTTTGATAGTGTTTTCCTGTACTTAGCCAAATTTACATGAGGTAATAAAAAGTTGAGTAAGAAATTTGGTGATGGCATATCTCACACGTGTACACATTTTAAGATATGTTGATCATATATGTTTGTTTAATTTTATTTATATTCAATATGCACTAAATTTTGTGTCATATAATGAAATACAACAAAAGATATGCATGTTCAAAGTTAGCCTTTTAGGTAGTTTTTGACGTAGTTGGCTCTATGGTAGAAAAATCTAAGTAAGAAGATTAATGGTGTTATATCTCACATGTATGAAGGTTTTAGGATCATATTGATATATGGTTAGATTTTATTATGTGAGGAGATCATATGGTCCAAATTTTATATCATTCAACTAAGTGCAACAAAAGTTATTGAGGTCCAAATTTGGCCTTCCAAGTAGATAACAATGGTCCCCATACTTAGTCTATTTTGCACAAAGTTAAAGATCAAGACTAGATGCAAATCCATGGTTCATGGGTGATCATACAATGAATATTTATGGTTTGTAGTAAGTCAAATGAGTCAAAATTTTTATTGGTTAATGAAGTTAAATATCTATCTCCTTACAAAAGGATCAATGGAGCATGTTCATTCCAAGGTGTTAGGAAGCAACGAGATGAGGATAATTGTTCGAAGTTTAACATCAAGTAGAGATAAAGATATATCATCTTCAAAGATCTAACAATTTTTAAGAATTTGTAAAAAGAGAGATCAATGGTGAATATTGAGTGAGATTTTTTCAAAGTGTCCAATGTTTAACATAGTTAAAGACTGAGCTACATACAAGAGGTTGACAGTGCAGGTTGAGTTAATATTGCAAGATTGTGTGAGATGAAGTCAAATGTTCAAAGTTCAACATTTAGGTAGTGGTGTACTATAAGTTAAATATAAAATAAGATCAAATTGTGTGATTGATCTAAGAATCAAGGACATGATATGTGATAAAAGTGATTGAGGTTTTAATTGTGACCGTTTACATTTGAATTTATGAATTTAACAAAGGACAAACCAACGCTCTTTATTTTATCCATAACTTTTGATCCAGGTAGAATTTTCTCATGGCGTAAAAATAAAATTTGTAGAGGACTCAAAAATAAATTTGGAAATATAGATTTAAAGATCTAAAAGTGTGTACAGTCAAAGATATTAAGGTTAAAATTTGATAGTGTGTTAAACATTCATTTATTAAGAACCCAAGATGGATGTTTGATCTTGTGTTGATGTTGTTTCAATGTCTCATGATGATTTATCTATTTGGGAGTATTGTAAAATCCATGAGGATCATCTATGTACATTATTAAGGTTTGAAAAATCATATTTAGTATGAAAAAAGGTTTAGAAGTTGACCGTGTATTCATTTATGATGATTGGGTGTACAAAATGTTGTTTGAGAAAACTATGCTTATGTATAAGGGTAATGTGATAGTTTTGGGTACTTAAAGGGGACCTATAGATCATGTGGCATGGGTTCATGAGTTATAAAGTGTTCTTATCTTCTTATTTTGCTCGGAGAATGGTCAAAGAGGTAAATGGGTCATCATAGGACCTAAAAGGTGACTTAAGCCTATTTGAAAGAGAGTTGTGCTTAAGTGTGACCCATGTTAGATGCCTTAAGGGTGAAGGCATGTATTGTGGCCAAGAAGAAAAGATTGTGTACATGATAATTCATGAATTATATATAAGATAAATTCTTGTGTGAGAGGAGTATACGTTACAATGAAGAAGAGAGGATAGGTAGTGTGCCTGTGGGATGAGATGATGAGTAGAGTAGTTTGTTGATTCAGTGTATGATTTTTAGGTTATATTTTTTATGAAAAAAAAGTGCTCTTGTAGGTTTTTAGTTTGAGGATATGTGAAGAGGTTTGAGTGTGCATGTTAGGATAGTTTGATTGAAGAAGGAGAGATATTATGGAATGCTTATGTGAGATGCTTGTATGATATAGAAAGGGCATTTGTACAAGGGTTAGATAATTAGAGATCCATCATCAGGTGTTGAAGACATCAGTTCCAAGGTGGATATGTTTATTTTAAATTAGGGTCTAAAGGATTTAATCTTCCTTAGGGTTAGTTTTTCCTTGTGAAATAGGTGTTTCACTAAAGACCTTTTGTCAGGATGACTCGATCAAGGTATCTGGCTTAACAAACTTGACTAGTCTCTTATTTATAATCTCTTATAGGATAAGTAGTCCATGTGTTGTAAGCTTGAGATTGGGATTTATTCCCCATGAGGGTTTCTCATAGGAACTATGTGTAGTGTGTTTTATCTTATGTATGCATTGATTGAATGAGCTCTCTTATTAGTGTTTCTTGATCAAGATGATATTTGCTGATTTTTAAATAGTTTTAAATGATTAGAATTGAAATTGAAATATCTGGGCTCATTGATTCATCCCCCGCCTTTATTATTGATTTTACCTCTAACAATTGGTATCATAGTAGGTCCTTTGGTAAAGACTTAACTGCTTGAAGGTGATCCATGGTACAATATGGGTAGTCATTAAGGAGGTTTCTATACTAACCAAGCACCAATGTTCAATGGATCCAATCATGCTTTTTAAAGTGCAAAGATGAGGACATACGTTATGTTCCTAGGGTTTGATGTATGGAAATCTATTGTGGATGGTTATGTTTCTCCTACTACTCCTCCATCTAGTGTTGAAGACAAGAAGATATTTGAGAATAATTTTAATACAATGAATGCCATCACTTACAGTCTTACAGAGACTGGGTTCACCAAGGTAATCCATTACAAATTCATAAAGGGATATGGGACAAAATGTAGATCATTTATGAAGGAGATTCATAGGTCAAGATTGCTAAGTTTCAGACTCATAGAAGGTAATTTGAAAGTCTCAAGATGAAGGAAAAAATATTCTATGGCATCCTTTCTACAAAGAGTTGATGAGATTATGAACAACATCATAGGTCTTGAAGAGAACCTTGAATAGGATATTGTAGTTCAAAAAGTATTAAGGTATCTATCCCTCAAGTTTGATCCAAAAGTATTTTCTATATAATAAAGTCATAATATTACTCAATTGAATATGGATAAATTACATGGCACCCTTACTACCTATGAGATGAGGAATAATGGTGATGTACCACCAAAGAAGGAAGTAACATTGAAGACAGAGATGAAGCCAAAGAAGAAGTTCCAAGGTAAGAAACCCAAGGAGGATGACATTTTTGATATAGATGAGGATGAAATAATTGATTTGATTTCAAGGAAATTGTAAATACGTTTAGGCAAGTATAAGGGTAAACTACCCATCAAATGCTTCAATTATGGAGAGGTAAGACACTTTGCTAATAAGTGCCCTCATAAGTATAAGAAGTATAATGATGAAGGGCATGATCAAGGTCATGATGATGGGAAGAGATCATTTAGGTTTGATAAAATAAAAAAGGGATTTAGAAGGTTTGACAACAAGAAGAATTACTTCAAGGTCAACAAGAGTCTCTACACCAAAGAAGATTACAACTCATTAGATGAGAGTGAAGTCAGTGACTTAGAGTATGATCATGAAGATGATGGTTATGTTGAATATGATGTCCTATTCATGGTTGAGGAAGGTAGTTTCTCACATCAAATGGAGTCTACTTGGAGTGATTCATATACTGATGAAGATGAGGTGGATTATGAGACTGAATTTATGAATGATCTTGAAGAACTGAACATGTATAATAGGATCAATAAGAAGATGAAATATAAACTCAAGGACTCTAAGGAATAATTTAGTGTTTTTGAGGAAGAGATAGGTTAAAGACTTTAAAGAGCATGAAGGTATTGCCATGTTTCTTAATTCTAATTTGGAATCTATGTCTGCAAGTCTATGAGCCAAAGAAGAAGAATTCTCAAAGTATACTTATAAGATTGTGTCCTTGAAATATTAGTTAGAGAAGTCTGTTATCAAGGTGAAATCATTTGTCAAGTTTGATAAAAATTCTAATAATTTGCATGATCTCCTAAAGAGTCAAAAGTCAGCTAGTGATAGATCTGGATTGGGTTTTAATGAAGAGCCCAAAGTTATTTATTAGGATGACATGAAATTCAATGAGAGTAAGGTTGACTAGACTTTGAAGATAAATCATCATACAAGGAATGAAATTTCTAGCAAAATGAATACAAGTCAAAGCAGACAACCAAATGCTATGAGGTATGTAAATTTCAATGTTTACTATTATACATGTAATCAATTCGAGCATAGAGATAGAAAATGTAGAAAACCTTTTAGAAAGAGTTTGCATGGAACTATGAATTGAATCATCAGTTAAGTAGTGTGAGCAAGGCTGAGTGTTTCAACTATCATAATGTGGGACACTTGGCAAAGCATTGTCTAAATAAGGAAAGGCAAGGTAGTCTTCTTCAAAAAGAGTAGTTTATTTCAATTATCATGACATTGGAAACATTGATAGTTTTTGTCTAAACAAGGTAAGACAAGCTAAGTTTACATCAAGGAGTATTGTTTACATCAAGGAGTATTATTTACTACAACTATGAAAATATTGGTCACATTCCTAGATTTTGCAAGCAAAGGTCTACAAACAAGAATAGGTTCAATAAATCTCCAAGAGTGTAAGGAAGAAGGCAAGTTAGCTCATGGAAACCAAAGGTGGTAAGTGTGAGTCATTATGAGTTTTCAGGTGCAAGTAATCTATTTGATATGGTGGAGAATGCATCAGAATTTGAAGAGTATCAAGGGATCTCATTATTTTCTCATGTTGTGAATGAAGAAACCAAGTTCAGGAAGAATACCAAGGTAATAGTTGAGGCTAATTCTGAGATTTTTATGGATCCAAGTGAACATCATGTCATTTTTGAGTATGAATCATATAATTAACATCAATTTATAGTGCCTAATGATGAGGTTCTTAACTACAAGGTGGATTCTTTAGATGAAAAGGTATGTCATGAATCTATGTTATCTCCATGTATTGTCAATCCAATCTTAGAAGAGAAGAAGAGTGATTTAGAAAAGGAACTAGATATCATATTTCAAACCAAGAGGAATAAGAATAAAAACAAGAAATCTTATAGCTATAAGGGGTTTTTAGTGGTTACTGAGGAGTTGTGGGCCACTATTGGCTTCACTTTATTTTAGAGCATTGTGGTGCAAAGGATGTCTCTATCTATGCTTCTTAAGAGACTCCTTTTAGTGGAGAATCAAGTGTTGATATGGTCTTCTTAAAATGGTCCTAAAAGGCTAGAGATGAGTTTTTTTAGTTAGAGTAGGTATGTCCAAGTAGAAGAGATGTTGTGGTGATGTCATAGCTATATATGGTTAGTCTATAGGGTTAGATTGAAGGTTTTCAAGTGGTAAAAGAGGATTTTTGATTTTATAAGATGATATTTTTGCATATAAATGTCTATTGACCTTATTATAACATGTTCTAGGTGGTTTTATGGTCTAAAGGTATGTTTAAGTCAAATTCGAGATTTTTGTTTGCTCTCAGGATTCCCAGTTTGTGTTTAAGAGTATGTTAGTCCTAAAATGGGTTATAGGATGTATGGGTTACTATAGATGTTCAAGATCAAAACTTGGTCCAGAAGTGTGTAATGGTTTTCTCTAATTGTAAAAGAAGTTTCAAAGGTGGACATTGACAAGAAGGAGGTTTGTTGACTCTGTTTGTTTTGAGATTCTAGGGTTTTTGGATTTGCTAAAAAAGTGATCTGCCTTATGAGTTGAGATCTAAGGATTATAAATAGGTTTATTGGATAAAATGGGTTTTCAAATCATGTTTCACTTATATTTTAAGGTTTTTGGTTTTCAAACTATTCTTATTTTTATCAAGATGGAGGTTTAATTGGCAAGTTAGTTTGTGAAGGAAGTATGTTGTAGAAGATGAGATAGGTGTTGAAAATTTGTTTGATTAAAGGGGAATATGAGATTAATATATATATGAATTTTTAGTTCTTGAAAATGTGTTTACCAAACTTTGTGGGCTCTGTAATTTCTAGGTAGGGCTACAAGGAGTCTAGATAGGCCTAGAAAGAAGAAGACTAGTTTTTGATCAGTTTCTCAAAAAGAGGAATGTATGAGTGTTTCTAAGAGATTTCTTAGGTTGGTTTAGAGAATGTTTTATATTTTTTGAGTGGCATGGAGGTTTGTTGGTGGTCCTTATGATAACTTGAGATAGAAGGCTAGTAAGCCTATATGGTAGTTCTTCATGGTGTGTAGAGATCTGAAGATGCTCAAGTGACAAAATGTCTTATAAATCTTAAGGGAAGTCCCTCTTAAATGTTTTTTGGTGAATTACATCATATTTCATTATTTTTTGTGTTATTTCTTCATTTATTGTAGTGATTGGTTAAAGAGAGTGTTGGCATGAAGTAAAAGGAAGTTGTCAAGGTAAGAAGAGGTAGGCTCAAGGTAAGGGGGAGTTTGTATCATATTTATAAGGTGTTCCTATATTTTTGGTATTATTTTTATTTCCTTGATATTATTTGGTTCCCACTTTATCATTGTGTCAAAGGGGGAGAAAGTTCTTATTGTGAGAGTGCTTGAAGAGAGAGAAGAAAGGTGAGTTGTAAAATGATGGGTGTTGACATCAATGATAAAAGGGGAGTTTTTTAGAGAGTTATCCATGATTTCATGGAGATTTCATAGAGGTTTCATGTTTAGTGGATGAAGTTCCTTGATAACCTAAGTGACAATGACAAAGTGTGCAATATGCTTCTCCTAGTCTACTTGAAGTAGGCTTGGTTTATCTTCAGAGTTTGACTATTTAGAAATATTTAGGGATGAGTATGGAGTATTAAGCATGTGAAATGGGTCTTATAAGATGTTTTATATTATTTTATTTCTTTTTTACATTTGTGGTTTTCATCTAGTTGATCATTATCTTCATTTAGACATTTTGGGTCCAGTGGCAAAAAAATTGGGTAAGCAGTTTGCTGACATTATCATTACCATGTGCGGAAGAGTCAAGGGGAGTTGCTCATATGGATATGATCACATTTATTAATAAATATTATGCACTAAGCAAAAGTTCATGTGACTAAGGATGAAAATAGATATGCAAGTGCAAAGTTGGGTTCCCAAGTAGTTTGATAGTGTTTTCCCATACTTAGCCAAATTTCTATGAGGCAAGATAGAGCTAAGTAAGTAATTTGGTGATGGAATATCTCACAATTGTAGATGTTTTAGGAAAATTTGATCATATGGGTTTGTTTAGTTTTATTCCTAGCTGATATGTGCTAAATTTTAGGTCATGTGATGAAGTTCAACAAAATATATGCATGTTCAAAGTTGGCCTTCTAGGCAATTTTTGACATAGTTGGTTCTATGGAAGAAAAATTTGAGTGAGAAGATTAATGGAATTATATCTTACATGTATGAAAGTTTTAGGAGTATATTGATATATGTTTGTATTCTACTATGTTAGGATATCATATGGTCTAAATTTTAGTTCGTGTGACTTAGCGCAACAAAATTTATTGAGGTCCAAAGTTGGCCTTCTAAACAGATAACAATGGTCCCCCATAGTCTATTTTTCATGAAGTTAAAGATCAAGAACAGATTCAGATCCAACAGTTTATAGGTGATAATATATTAAATATATAAGGTGTATATCAAGTCCAATTAGCCAATGTGTTCATTTTTTAATTATGTTAAAGATTAATCTCCTTAAAAAATGATCAATGGAGCATGTTTATTCTAAGGTGTAAGGAACTAGTGAGATGAGGACAATATTTCAGAGTTTAACGTCAAGTAGACATAAAGATCAAGATTATTATAAGATCTAATGTTCATGGTAGTTTTTAAAAGTATATATCAATAGTTCAAATTGAATGATATTTTTTCAAAGTTTCTAATGTTTAACATAGTTAAATACCAAGCTATGTATAAGATATTGATGGTATGTGTTGAGTCAATATTACAAGATTGAACAAGATGAGGTCAAATGTTAGAAGTTTAAAATTTTATCAATACAAAAATATGAGTTAAAGTTTAAATAATATTTAAGGTTCATGATTGATTTAAGTAGTAAGGACATGAGATGTGAGCAAAGTGATCGAACTTTAACTGTGACCATTTGTATTTGAATTTTTGAATTTAACGGAGGAAAAATCAGTGCTCTATATTTTATCCATAACTTTTGATCCAAGAATAATTTTATCATGGTGTAAAAATTAAATTTGTATAGGATTAATTTTATTAATATAGATTTAAATATTTGATATTGTGTATAGTCAAATATATTGAGGTTCAAAGTTTATTGTGTGTTTGATGTTCATCTTCTAAGAACACAGGAAGGATGTTTGAGATCGTGTTGATGTTGTTTCAATGTCTCATGATTATTTATCTATTTGGGAATGTTTTAGACTCAATGAATACAATATATGTGCATTATAAATGTTTGAACAATCATATGTAGTATAAATAAAGGTTTATAAGTTGATTGTGTATTTGTTCATGATGATTCTATCTACAAAATGTTGTTTGAGCAAATTGCGCTTAATCAGAAGGGTACTATGATGGTTTTTGTCACCTAAATGGGATGAATATATCATGTGGCATGGTTACATGAGCTTTAATGTGCTTCTAAATTCTTAGTTTTCTTTGAGAAAGGTCAAAGAGGTGAATGGGTCATCACAAGACCTAAAAGGTGAATTATACCTATTTTAAAGAGAGTTGTGCTTAAGTGTGATCCATGTTAGATAACTTAAAGGTGAAGGAATGTATTGTGTCAAATAATTAAATATTGTGTACATGATAATTCATGAAGGCTCTATAAATAGTGAAACCAAATGTGATGGTTTCTAGACTTGAAAAAGGCTTGTGTGAGAGGAGTATGCATTGAAGTGAAGAAGAGAGGATAGGTAGTGTGCCTATTGGATGAGTTTATGAGAAGAGTAGTTTTTTTACTAAGTCCATGAGTTATAGGTCATATTTATGATGAAAAAAATGTTATCTTATAGTTTTCTAGTTTAAGGATATGTGAAAAGGTCTGAGTGTGCATATGAGGATAGTTTAAGTGAATAAGGAGAGAGATTGTGGCATGCCTATGTGAGAGGCCTATATGAGATTAAAAAAGGAGTTTATATAGGGGTTAGATAATCATATATCCATCATTAGTTGTTGAATACATTATTTCTAAGGTGGAGGTGTTCACTTCAAAGGAAAGTCTAAAGGACTTGATCTTCCTTAGGGGTAGTTGCTCCTTGCGAAATAGGTGTTTCACTAAAGGCCTTTGGTTAGGAGGACTTGATCAACATTTTTGATCTAAAGGACTTGAATAGTCTCTATTTTGTAATCTATTATAGGATAATTATCCCATGTGTTTCAGGCTTGAGATTGGTTTTTATTCCCCATGAGGGTTTCCCACAAGAATCATGTGTTATGTGTTTGATCTTGTGTATGCATTGATTGAATGAGCTCTCTTGTTAATGTTATTTGATAAATTTGATATTTTCTAATTGTTTAATAGTTTGAAAGGATTAGAATTAAAATTGAAATATTTGGGCTCACTGATTTACCCCCTTCCTCTTAGTGATTGTACCTCTACCAATAGACAACTATGATATTCATTTTAGTGCAAAACTAGTGCAAGTATAATTTTAAACTGATTCTAGTGTAAAAAAAACTAAGAATGACATGATTTTCCATTTCTTATGTAAAATCTAGTGCAAAAATTAGGAGATGAAAACATGAGCCACATAAAATGCCACCAATTTTGATAACTAAGTAAATTGATTTACATAGTCTAAGTAATAAGTCTAAATTATGAGTAATAATGTTGTTTTTATGTAAACACATATAACGTGCATGCATATATTATGATAACTTGTATTAAGTTGAGCCAAACTACAATAAATTAAGATTATAACATTTAATTTCCTACCATCTGTCAAAATTTTGAAAAATTGATAAAATATTATAGTAACTATAATGTCCTATAAGAACCTAAAATCATTGCCCTGTATGAATATGGATAACATCAAATTTTTTAGACAAAACACTCTGTGCTACAATAAAAAATGAGTTTGCCTATTTGATTCAAAAATTTTGAGCCAAATTTTATATAAATTGAGTTATTTTGGGTATCTATGTCAAAACTACTGAATCACTATGTCATATTATGTATAGTTTGTGTAAAATTGTGATGTTATGAGCAAAAATTTGTATTCTAAAACATTATTAGCCATAATTTATGGTGTACCAAGTAAATTAGAGTAACATCTAAGTTAAAATATGGTGTATGATAAGTGTGTACTAGGTTAATTATCCTATGTGTATCTGAGCTACTATAAATATTGTTTATGTATGCGCTCCTTTTAGTGAGAGGGATGAAAATGGTGTAAGGAGTTGGAACCAAAAGTTATAACATAATTAGTGATTGTTATTAGTTGAGATTTATTTTTATAAAATTTATATGATAATTTTTTAGTATTATTAATAGATTTAATGTAGATTGAAACTTATATGGGTTTTCATAGAAATAGAGGAATTACTATGGACAAATTAAGTACATGCTATCTAGGTGATGAAAATGTTCATATAAGATAAATATTTGTGAAAAATGTGAGGTGTTATGACCATATCCCATGTGGAAGACATGTTTTTAGAATTGGATTTATGGTTTGTAATATATAAAACTTTTAGTTTCTGAGGTACCTAAATTTTGATAATGTTGGGCCATTACCTTAAGAGTATAACACAAGAAGAATTACATATATACTTCTGTAAATTCAAAACTTTGGATTCATTTGAAAATTTTGGAAGTAGTAAACTAAATCCATGAATTACAAACATGCCCCCAAAAAGAGTGCTTCCTTGTAGTTAGTTTGAGGAGTTGGAATCCCTATTTGAGGCAGAAGAGGAGGTTAGATTTTTATGTAATTGAAATACCTCTTAAAATTCATTGAAAAACTAAATTTAGTTTAATTATTATCAATTTTATTTATTGTGTAAGGTTTTTGGGACTTTTTTGTGACCTTAGCCTAAATAGGAAGGTACTATCTAGGTATGTTACGACCTTGTCTAGTTGGTCACACTCCCATCTATAATTGCCATACTTTAGGTTGCAACTGTATCTGACTAATTTTTTTTCTAAAACTCAACATTATGTATATATTTTTTGAATCTATGGACCTTAAATTATTTAGTTTCATATTTTAAATATTATTATTTTCTTTATGCAGGAGGATATGCATTTTAGGGTGTTTAACAGGGTCAAATGATGGAGGATGTTCGTGGATTTCCCATTTTTGATGAAGAGATATCCATTATTGAGAGAGATGGCATTATCTATGTGGGTTGGTTATAATTTATGCCATATGATGTGCATATGATGACCACATTACATGAGTGATGGTATGCAAATACCTATACATTCTGGTTACATATGAGCGAGATGACAATCACTCTAAAGGATGTCCAGAGGATATTGAGATTACCTTTTATTAGTACTAGGGTTGTATTATAGGTTTTTATGGGATTAGTCCCTAAGGATCATTCCCATAGATACCTAGTAGGTACACCTCATGGATGACATGAGTGTAATGATTTTGATGTTGTACTCTATGATTGTGTAATGTAATGTTCCATTTGTGTAAAATTTCATTGCTATTTTTTTAGCTTCATTCATATATATGGGTGGTGATGGGTTATCCATATCATATAGGATGCATACCATTATACAAGACATATGTGAACATTGGTCCATGTAAATCTGTATTGAGATCAGGTTTACACATAAGGAATTTAGTGGCAATATTGACTCAACCACCTTAATACATTATTGGGCATATGAGCATATAATATTTTCTTGACTAATGGGGATTACACACACTAATTACGTAAATCCACTAGTATTTACATTGAGGTGGACTAGTGTAAGGTAGGTGTAGGATTAGAGAACCATGAGATTTAGGAGGATATTGGATTAGTTGACTATTGACTCCATTATTTCGAGACCTTGTAGAGGGGTTTTGGGTGTCTATAGGATGGGGCATAGTTGTTCTAGATCTATGTGACTTTTTAGTACCATGATCGATGGAATACTGTTTTTTATCATTTTTAGTATGAGAGAGTGACATGGAATTTTTGGGCATAATAGGATGTGCCCACAACTTCATGGGTATGGGCATAGAGTGTTTGAGACCCAATTTCATTAGGTGATAGGTGTAGGCCATTTGCTATAGATATTTACCCAATTCTAGTAGATGAAAGGGATCCTATGATAGAGATCCCAAATGTGGACAATATGGGATGTACTTGCACATGTACCACATGGTGGATACAAGATAGGTGGTCCCATTATTCCCAAGTGGAGGAGGATAATTAACTAGTGATGATTTGATATATCTTAAGACTTTGAGGGATATTAGAGGTACATAATGTTTGAATTAATTTACATGTTGATTTTAAACTATTTACTAGATAATAGCTAATGTGTTTTTTGTTTTGTGTCTATGTAGGAGATGAGGATTACTAGGTTATGACTATTGAGTTTGCACAATGAGAATTAACATGTCATGTGCCTAATAGTGCCCTAGATTGTGGGATCATTGAGTGATCCAATATTCTTTTTGGCATTCATGCATCCTTATTTTATATATATTTTTGTGATGGCTACCTGTGGTCAAGCTATGATAGAGAAGGATGAACTAAGAGAGGAGGTGGAAGGACTATGTATGCCACCACTAAACTTGAGTGTTGGTCTAGTTCCTAGACTATTTGATGAGTAAATATTATTTTAGAGAGAGAATACTAATCTCAAGGACTGATTGGTTGCATATGGGGATAGAGAGAGTAGAGAGATCATGGTTCTAAATACAAGGTGATCCTTGGGCTTCTAATTTTAGGTATCCTAAGTTGGTATAGACAATGTCAATATGAATGATGATGGTCCTTTGAATCATACTCTAATCATAAAGTGATGTGTTATTTATGTCATTATAAAAACTCTTTATTGTATTTTATGTTATAGGAGAATGTTTTATATGCGGATATCAATATTTGAATTGTTATGTATATATTTAGAATTTTAGACTTTAAGATGTATGTTTTTAATTTTAATTTCACATGTTAGAATGTTAGTAATGTTGCTCTATGATATCTATCTGAGAATAATGGAGGAACTATATGTACCCTACATGACCATCTAACCAACCTGAAGGTAGTAAGAAATGTGAACCATAGTAATCATTTTATCTAACTAAATTATTGAAATCTAGTTATGCTTTTTCCATGTGGATATCTATAGTAGGAATCTATGTATTATTTTTCATAAAAATATTTATTGGATTTCATATTATCATTGTTGACAAATTATGCTTTAATTTTATGATAATACTGCTATAAGTTAACTTATCTCTCTATATTGGCTACCATTTTTATTGAGCCAGTGGCACCACTAATCTCTCATAACTATGTGCTCTACATGTATTTATAGTCACATGATGAGTAAATATTAGTTCCTTAAGAGGAATGTCTTAGGATAAATCAATCATGGTAGAATGTGATATAGTAGAGTGAGGAGAAGGAGACATATGTTTCATATGAAAATAAGATAATACTTTTATCAACATACCACTCAATTATATCTCTGAAAGCAAAAAAATCATTATCTCAATGACCATTAATGTGATGATAGTTGCTAGGGTTGATTTCTAACTCTATCCAATAAATACAATGGATGATAATTATCAAGAGGATGTGTGATCATCTGAGTCATATCAAACAATATCTGAATAATTTCATGAGGTATATCTCTAAATGAATCAAAATGTATAGGTTCTCACTTGGAATAATGTGCTCTAGTCACTGTAAGAGTTACTCTATAAATTTATAATTTCCCTTTATTGATTACTTTAGCTTGTTTTTTCTACTACACATTTTCCTTTCAAAGAGGTAGATTAGGTACTTGGACCATGTCGGATGATTCTAGTTGTAAAAAATTAATATCATAATCTACCTTTGTATTAGTATGAACATGTCCCAATTTATTCTATAATGCAATTGCCTCATATTAAAGATGTTTAAATTATTTATATGTTTGATACAAGAAAATTTATTTAAGATGTAAAATTAGACCTCTACAAAATATATACTATGTCTCCAAATTTATTGGTTGATATATTAATTATTTCATACATGACTTAATCCATAATATGTAATCACAAACAAGCTCTGATTTTCCCTAATGTAGTGATGGTAATCTCTCATATGTGACATTGGTTCCCTTATTATATACAAAATGCATAAGGAATACTTTCTATAGCTCATCATCTGTATGTAGAGACCCACTAGGAAGTCAATGATGAAACCGATTTAGTGCATCATCCTCTAAGCTCTTTAGAATAAATTATAATAATATCTAACAATAATGAAAATCATTCATAGATTTTATGTGCTCTTTGATATGTAGATAAGGATTACCACTTCCATTGAATGTAGAAAATGTTGGTATCTTAAATTTCTATGGTAATGGTGAATACAAGATATTGTGTACCTGAAGTTTGCAATAGATAGCATTCAAATGAACCTAAGAATAATATGACTTAATTTATAAATTAAGTTAATGTAATTTATCTTGTATATAATGAAATGCATCCATAAGATAAAGGACCTTTTTTTAAGTCACATATAGATCATTAATGGGCTCATTTAATTATTTAATTTAATTGTTAATTTTAGTCATTCAGACACTATTTCATATAGGAGAAAGAGGTTTAGGAATAGATTCTCTATTAGGAATGGTGGGTTTGGGAGAGGAATTGGTATTTAATATATTGTTAGTTTAAAAAGTCATATGATATACTATTGAAATAATAAAAATAACACTCTTGTTTTCATCACTATAATCCACATTCTATAGTATTTTATATTGTAAAGAAAAACTAAGAACATCATCATAATTTATTATAATATTATCAATAATCAAACTACCATTTGATTTATAATGTAACATAGAATTGGAATCAACATGAGGGTTGGGTTAAGAAGAGATAATAATAATATATGTAGTAGATATTTTTCCTCTTTATTATATTCATAATAATAATCATCATTATGATTTTCATCATGATCATATTCTTTTTCACTTGTAGAATCAATGTTTTAAATAACCCCATTTTTATGTATAATAGAATAGAGTGTAAGAGATTTATTTATATTTGTAATGTATTTTAGAGAATCATCACATGTAAGAAGAATTGAAATTTGACTTTCATTATCAACATTTGGATTTCAGACATCTTCATTTTGAGAAAAGGAGAAGGAAGGTGACCTAGTTACATTTTCATCCTTGTTTATAATGTTATCACATTTGAAAGGAATACTAGTTTCATTATGATCATTTGAAATAATAATATTTTGAATATCACAAGCAGAAAGGATAAGATAAACGTGCATTTTCACCCTTACATATATCATTATTATATGTAAAAGGAAGATTATTTTAAATATGAGGAATGTTTTGAGATGTATCATTTTGATTGCCATCATGCAATGGAATTTCAAATTTATTTGCTTTATATTGTGTAATTTTGAAAAGAGATGTAGTTAATTATTTTGACAACCTATGAATACTATCAAATACTAAATCACCAATATGAGTTTATTTTTGGACTATAGTGTTAATTTCTTTTTCTTCAATAGGAAAGGAAGTAGTGGAAAAGTAGGAGAAGAACATGCATCTGCACTAGTTTATTTAACATTTTAATCATAATTTTGACAATAATCATCATCACCATAATTACATATAGTATTTTTTGTTATTGGTATATAACATACAATTTTGATAATTTTCCCATTATTTATTGCAATTATAAGGAGTTCCTATGAATTCATCAACTATATGAGGGGAAGAGAATACTTATTAATAATTTTAAATTTTTGGAAAACTAAAATGAGAAAAATAGGAGAAATGAAAATTAATTCTAATATATAGTCAAACATAATAGGTAAATTATAATATAAATTTAAAACCTTAAGGGAATAGATTGTAGAGGGAAGCCCCTAGCGACAAAGCTAGGGTTTAGGTAAAATAAATTAGGTTCACCAATATGTTTTTATCAAGTTACTGATTAAATGAAATCAATATTAATATGAAAAATAACTGAGTAAATAAAATTAATAATAAAATGAATATTCAAGTACACATTTTCTTTCAAATAAAATGATATTGAACAACTAGGGTTTTGACTAAAAAGTATGAATGATAATGAACAACTTAATTATTTGGGATAATAGAGTTGTGTATACTTGTATATAATCTAGAAGTTGATTGTGATATTATTTGATTTAACTATGTGAATGTCATTTATGATTGGGATAAGATCTATGGATTGGACTGGATGACATTGATATACTTTCCTTATGGAGCACTATTTTTTAGGCTGTTCCTATGACAAAAGTGTAAACGAATATTCTACATGAACCCACCTATAGATTCAGTTAATCCTATTACATATACGAGATGACATGATTAATCCTATGTATTAAATTTTTATACTAAAAAATCCTAGTGGAGTTCTACATATAAAATAAATGGAGATCAAATGAAAAAGGGGGGGGGGAATTTTGGGGAAGTGGGAATAGTTGAGATACCTCGAAAATCTATTGAACCAAGTTTTGCATACATATCCTAAAAATAGGGACCTTAGACTGATGTATTTCTCCCTCTAATGTGTGTTTTAGATTGGATCATATGTGATGTTGATCTAAATTCTCTTCACCTAATCCGTCCTCTTGGTCCAAACATGAAATCTAGATGTGATATAAATAAACTTTAGATAGATACAAATATGTATCTTGTTGTAGTGTGATTTTATTTAATATTTTACTGACAAAATGATAAGTGATTGATGTAAAATTCCTTAGAGAACCATTTAAATAGAAGACTCCCAACTTTGAATCCTAAAAAACCATTAACGTGTTAGCTGACCCCAACAAGGGCAATATGGTCATAAAATGAGACATAAAAATAAATGTGCATAAAAATGAGTTATAAATTATATGATGGAAAAGACAAATCCTTTTTGATAATAGAGAAAAAACATTATTATCTAAACAGGATGCTCTTTTCTAGAGATAATAAAATAATAGAATGAGAGAGAAAAGGACCAAGGATCCCTATGACTTATATACTAGCTAACATAAAAGATTGAGAATTCAACAAATATAGTGAAATTAATGTGAAATAGTGATGGAAAATACTTAAGACAATGAAATCATGCACCAATGGATCTTAATTCAACATCAAGATATTCTAAATATAAGAGTCACTAAAGACATATACTTGTGTTTGGTTAACCAAATTTGGATGTATACTCTTATTTAGTTTGGATAGATACATATTTCTCATATTTTAAAACTAAATGTTATCATATAAAATTTTAAGAAATAAATTTAGGAAATGACTAGAATTATTTAGTTCCTTTAATCTAACCATAGTGTTTACATAATTGATAGCGGTTACTAGTTCAATAAAATCTCTGTTATTTTTTGGAAAAGAGGTTTTGGTTACTAGTTCATTAAATATAACCATATTATATGACTATACTATATATAAAATATAAGTAGTGAATGATAGTTTAATATTTCTTTTAATATTGATAAAAACACGTACTATCCACTTAATTTATAAAAAAAACTATTTTATTTTAAAAAGAGTGATTGTATGCTTGATAATTTAAATTATAAACATGTCATTTAATTTTAATAAAAAAAAACCATGAATAAAATATTAGTTATTTTTTTATAACCATGTTGTTTATGGAATAATTAGCGGCTACTAGCTCAATTATATCAAATATATTGGAAAAAAAATAAATCATGATGCTAGTTCATAAAAGGTAGAAATATTGTATACAATATTTTTCTCATTATTATATTTTAATAATATAATTTTAAATTTAAAAATTTTAATTCTAATTATAAAATTCATTACCTTAAACTATATTATTCCAAAATTTAATATGAAGTCAATTAAAAAAACTTCCTTTCTTTATTACTAGAGTCTGAGTAAAGTATAACTAGTGACAACTAGTTCCATAAAAACTTATAATCTTGATAAAAAGAAGTAACACTCACTTCATATTTTAAAGACAACATTGTGTTTAAATATAAAAAAATAAATCATTATCCATTCAATTAACCATATTATGGACAATATATTTACTTGTATTTTTTTGTTATTATAATTTTGGGAAGTGCCTAGTCTAAAGTACAACCAAAGAGGTGTAAAACAACACCCCAAAAATTTTAAAAAATTATTTTAAATAAATAACATAAAAAATATTAAAAATGTCAAAAAATAATTTATGAACATGTCAGTGAGTAAAACTAAATAAAAATAGGAAACAAAAAATCTAGTTTAGGTAATAATCTTACCAGAAAGATCGGTAAGTAGATGATACCATAAATAATTTAAAATTTCATCAAATTATATGAGTAAAACTTATTTAAAATATATAACACTCCAAGAGATTAGATATATAATGATTCTTTAAATTTGATCTTATCTTTCTAGACATAGTCATTTCAACTCTCAAAAAATTAACATATTCCTTTATTTTTTCCTCAACCCAACATTTCCAAGTCGATTTAGGGATACAAATATGACTATAGGATAGTCACGAAGTCTTTAAAATTTATTCACATAAGTGAGATACAAAAATTAAATGAATTATGCAAAGACACCACAAATTTCATTTGATAAGTGTTTGATGGAGGGGTTTTCTAAAAAAGACCTTAATCATAAAATAACCAGTGGGTTTCAAATAATTTCATCAACAAGAATTGAGAATGATATTATGAGTAGATTATAAATAATTTCCTTACCAATAAAATAAGACTACATAAGGAACATAACTTATCTTCAAGACATCTATATTTAGATTAAATATTACTAACCATATAAATAAAATCATTTCATATAAATAAAATCATTCCTCCATGATTTTATTATCTTTTACCTCATGAATTACCACATGACAATATCCTAGAGCTATTCCTCCAGCTTAATTCTGACTATATATTGAATCTTTTCCTTTGTCTAAATACCCCTTATTTCTTGCATTATCTCTTTTCCAAGGAAAGATTTGATCACATCCACTACTACATTGGATGAAAGATAAAAGATAGTGAGAATGTCCCCATACAATAGGGGAGAATATAAAACCTTCATTTAAACCACTTTTGAGGAGGAGGCCATGGTATTATAGAAAGTAAACAAAAAAATCATTAACAAAAAGTAACAATTAACATGTATGACCTCAGTAGCCATATAAGTAGACACACCTTTATGTGTTCAGATTAAGGGAACAAAATAAAGGAAATAATCTTTACATGATCCTTATGGATCAAGAGTGAAATATCATAATATACTCTAAAAAAAGTTATTTTTTAATTATTATTACATTTATACTTTCAATTATAAGGGTATAAATTATAATAGAGATTGACTTCAAATAAATGTTGTATTGAATTTGAATGCATCATGGGAATACTTTATAACATAAATTAGTAATATGATTATTGAGCATCTATTTATGGATAAAACATAAATTGAAAATTCTCCTTTCTCCTATGATTATATGTTTTTATCAAAATCTATGGATGAAAAAGGTAAAAATACCTCAAAATAAGTGGTGTAAAAAATATTTAGTTGAATATTGGTAGGTTGGTATTTATAATGTTTAAATATTATTTTTCAAATTTAATAGTAATAATATTTATAATTTTGTATTAATATGTGTTCTTAGTTGTTTAATTCAAAATATTTATATATGGGATTGGTACAATTATTAGTTATGCTTAATACAAGTTCTGCATAAATAATATTGGTGTAATTTTATATCATTTAATAAAAATAATATTTTTAATACTCTATTGAATACAATAATATATATGAATGGTGTCAACAACATATTTATTTATCAATAAAAATAAATATATGTTTGTATTGGTAATTTTATAAACATAAAAATAAATATTAGTGCCTATCAACCCTTCATAAATATTACTAACTATAAATGTAACATTTACACCTTTGGTTACATGTTGTATGTGAAGGAATTGTACCTATAATGTAAGTGAGAATGACATATTTTATATTTACCATTGTTTATAAGGGGGATTCATTTTATATTTTTAAAATAAGTATCTTTCAATGATTATCTCAAACTATATAAATAAAAAATAAAGGCTATAGAGATTCAAACATTGAATTTTTATTAAAAACACTAGAATTTTTTTAATTAATCA
>JARHVA010002615.1:2057500-2160000 GCA_037957365.1 Torreya grandis
TGTTTCACCATATATTTTATGATTTTATATCACATGAGATATTTAACCTTGAAAATGTCATTGAATTTTACATATTAATTATGTTTTATAATATATTTCTTTAAAATAAATTTAATTTCATCATTAAGACCATTATTTAATGTATTTTCATTGCCATCATTGAATTAAACCTCTTTTATGTGACTATAATCTTCAGATTCATTAGAAATGGATGAATCTACATGTGTTGAAACTTCCATATCTTCCTAGGTGATAAATTATCTCTTATTCTGAATATATTCCAAATTTTAGAAGCCAAAAAATAAACAAGTAAATAATATTATTCCATTCAATACCATTTTAATGCTAAAAATAACTAATCCATTTCCCATGTCTGTAGACTATAGTGTCAGCATGATTTGATACACTCTTCCATCTGTGACATTAGTTACTTTTGAAAACATGTCAATAGGTTTCCCTTCTCCAAATGAAGATAAATTAATATTATTTAAACAATAATAATCGTGATATTTAGTAAATATAAATGTATGGTTCAATCTTAATTATGATATTATAATACATATAGTCCATTCATAAATATACCATCCATATTAATTTATATAGGCCATGTGTAATTTTTAATAGATTATTGACTTAAACTACATAAATAAATAAATGGATGTGATAGAATAATGTTTTATAGTGCTTATTAAACTTATGTGATTTGTAATAATCTAAATTTTTTGTTGAAAAAATAATTTTAGTGAAAATAATGTTTTAATTATAAATTAAAATCCCATGTTATATTGGTATAATAAGGGCTCCCAAAATTTATGTTATAATATGTTGTTATTTAATTCAAACATTTAATCTCCTACTAACACCACTCTCTTAGATATTTTAATATGCCCATGAGACCCAACTTGGAGATTTATTAAAGTCTATGATATAAAAACATAACTATTTTAATGGTCACATTTTTGTTTTCTCCTTTCTTGAATATTCAAGAGTAATTATGGGTATCTCATTTAAAAATTTAAAGTTGGATATGATTTTATGAAATTTTGAAGTACTCAATACTTGAAGGCCTATAGATTTTTTTTTATCATAATTTGGAAATAATTGGTGTATTGAATCTAATTAAGATAAAATTAATTGAAGGGCAGAATATGTTGTAAATATCAAAATGAAAATAAAAGAAATAAAATGGATAAAGCTCAAATGAATGAAATAATATAACTATGAAACAAAAAACTTATATATTTCCTACCTATAGGTTGAATATGTGTGACTGAGATACAACTAGAACTGATCAATTAAATTTGATTACACATGTGAAATTAAAATAAGGACTATCACTATTATAGTTCATAACTAACTAGAAGTAGATAATATTGATTTTCATTACTATATTATGTGGTTTGATCTTGAAAGACACCTATGTACAAATATTTGACATTCAATTGTGTGTGGATGACCTGTAAATGATTGTTTAAAGTTAAAACCCTAATAGGGATTATAATATCTAAAAACTTAAAAAAAATCTTGTGTGTAATGGGATGACTTGACCTAAATCACCCCATGATGATTGACTATTTCCTATATATCCAACACTCCAAGGTGTGAATTCAATCCCACATTATTCTCCCACTTAGAGTACTTAATGAAATTATGCTCTTTTTGCTACAAGTATGCCTTCAGATATGGATTAAATTCTTGATAATGATTTTATTGACTCAAATAGAATAGGATCATGATTTGGATAATGGATAATTCAAGTTATTATAATAATAATTATAAATAATTGGGAATATTTTATCAGTGTGAAATAGTGTAAGTGTACCTCAATTGTGAATTTTCAAAATGATTGCTAAGTGATAGAATAAGTGGCTTGGATGTACATTTTTAACAATCCAAAAGAGTGAAAAATCATGATGTGTATCTTCAAAAGGTAGAACAACCTATAAGGGAGTTTTTAAGTTCTAAATAGATTTGTTGTTAGGTGAAGGGTTGAGATTGACCCATAGGGTTAGGATCAACTATTGATCTCATCTCATGCAGGTCAATTCTAACCTAGAAAGTTAACATTTGGGCATAAGATTTTAAATGTACATATAGATGTTTAGAGAGAGCTTTGGTGATTAAGAACATTTATGTAGATCTATAAAATATAAAGGAATGGGATTGTAAAATTACTTAGGATAGAGTGAGGTGGAGAATTGAGACCAATTTAAGTGTTCAAGTCAATTAATGTAAAAGTGGTCCAAAAATTATATTATCAAGTATTCATGTCCAAATTTGACCATATATTTCCCCCATTTTAATATATAAATGAAATTAATAAAATAAAATGATAGATATACCTGAGTGTTTACAACACATTTTACATTTGGGATTAATCATGAAAAATGCTTTATAGAAAATCCTACAGTGATGTAAAAGTAGTTAATATCAATATATGAAATTAAAAATTGAAATTGAAATCATTTTTTATTTATTTTTAAATGTGTACACATATGTTTGAAACTATTTTTGATCTTGTAAATTTTGTTAAATATGATTCTTCATTGAACCATTAGATAATTAGTGATTCCCATGAAGCACTTGGAGAGTTTGGATCCTTTATTGAACCATGTAAAATTAAGTTTGATCAAGCCTAAATTTTAAGTGAACATGTATAAAAAATAAATCATTAAGGGATGAATAACATTAAAATTGTGTTATTTGTATTTGTATCCCCAAGACGAAAATAGGTTGAAACCCAAAATGGATTCGTAGGCTACAATGCTAGAGGGTGATGAATCTCTAGTATGCATTATGAGTTTTAATTGAATCAACCACACCATATATATATATATATATATATATATATATATATATATATATATATATATATATATATATATATATATATATATATATATATATATATATATATATATATATATTCAATTGTCACTTTTTTCCTTAGATATTATATACATGAGCAAAAGATAATGAATAACATCCATTTCCCTACCATGATAATGGATAAAAATTAGTATTGAAAGTATGGCATTAATCAATATCATTCCCCTCAAATTTAAAATATATTTTATTATGCGCATGAATTTGTATCATTACCCCCTATGATAAAAGTAAAAATTTTAATTTTATGTATATGTAAACTTTGTTCAAAATTTTATGTGCATATGCCTCTTTGCATATATACCTAAAATGTATAAATATGTAATATATTCCTGTAATGTGAATGTATATTCATGGAATATCCCCCCATAATTTTTACCAATGATTTAATTTTAAACTATTTTCAATCTTATGAAAATAAATTATGTATCCAAAATTGTTTTTTTCTCAAGAGACTTATCTCTATCTAAAAATAACCCTTTTGAGGTGAGGTAATGTGTTTTGAAAGTCAATCATACCAAAATAAAAGTTAATTTTATCATGCATATCAATATGTAATCATTGAATATCATATAATATGTGTAAAAAGTATACACATAATATTTTTCACCTTGTCATTTACTGAATCTTTTTCTTGTAGTAGTTTATCGACACATCAATATCCCTGAGTGCATACCTTAAAAGGTATACTACAAATGGGGTTGGGGAGGGGGGGGGGGAAAGCTCATGGTGTTTTATGGGAGATGAAGTTATTATATCAAGATTACACCATTACTATTATCAATTTGAACTCCTCTAAATGTCTATCTATTTACCTTTCCTATATGTCCCTTGTCCATATTTTATATCATGCCTATATCTTATGGTATTAGCCTCTCCGATACCATATGTTATATATCTTCACCCTTCCTGTAATGTATCCACTAGCCAACCATATTTTTGATCCTATATTTTGACATTTGTACTATATGTCCTTGTTGTTACCATTATGTGTCAACCAACTTCTTTTATCTATATTTTTTGGGCCAATGCCATTGTATTAGTGTGTAGGGTTGGTTTTGAGTATTTGAGTAGTTTGTGTGTGTGTGTGTGTGCGCACGCGCGCGCACGTGCACGCACACGTGTGTGTGTGTGTGTGTGTGTGTGTGTGTGTGTGTGTGTGTGTGTGTGTGTGTGTGTGTGTGTGTGTGTGTGTGTGTGTGTGTGTGTGTGTGTGTGTGTGTGTGTGACACACACACACACACATACATGGGTCATATTTAATTCATATCATATCATATACACATTATTCACTAGTATTTTACTCATAATTCTTCCCTAAGCCCATTTTAGATAATTAGTTGTGTATAATCTTATCTTGTGGTGTCATTTAATCTTAATAATAAGAGTCATTAGGATCTCCTAGTTGATGATATCTTATACATTTTATCACAACCCAAAAACCAAACCACAAAGTCTTGGGATTTTTTTAGGGTTATGATACAAATATTCCAACATTAAACCATGTACATGGGTACATAATTATAACAAATTTATGAACACATGTACATGGTTGATCTCACATTCTTATCATAGGCATGAAACATAGCTCACTAGGACCCACTAGATTAATTGGTTAAGAACATTATGGAAAAATGACCTTAATATGTAGATGCATTAAATAATTATTTATAAATCGTTGACCATTTCATCCTTTATGAGATATTTAACTCAAAAATCATAACTGAGTTTCAACAAAGTATAATCTTATAAAGTTTCTAAGATAAAAATATTGATTTTTAAAGAAGAGAGATAATTATTCAACAAAAATAATATCACATATAAGATTGATCATGCCATATATTATATTAAAAGGGTTAATATTATTTAGAGTGGCATTTAGTTAACTCTATAAATAAATAATTCCAATAATTAACTTACACAAGACCTTATATGTTTTCAAAACATTTCACATAACTATGGTAAGAAAAATAACATGTTTAAATGTTCGAAACAAACTTAAAAATATATGATATTGTTATTAAAATTAAAAATAATAATCATATCATCCCAAGGTTCTAAAATATATTAAGTATTTAGTTAACATTATCAAATCATATCATTCTATAACATTCAGATATGATGTTCCCAAATGAACCCATAACTCTTTTTAAGTAACAAAAATTTAATAATGCATTCACATGTAATATAGTCATAGTTCTCTATTTAGCATCATGTGATTATAAGGTCAACCAATTTCTAATCAAACCATAAGGGTACAATCCTCATAAACTATCATTAAATCTTGTTCATTGAAATCAATGATTACATTTAAATATTATTCAAAAGTTACTCATTTAGCAATAAACACAAGACATATAATAACTTGGAGTCTACCACTTAAAATAAAGCTCATAATGAAATGTACTACCCAAAGAGTGTATAGTCCACTCTTTCATGGATACATATAGAGCATTTAATATATAATATTTAAATAATGACAATTAGACATTTTAACCACCAATCCCTCATTAGAACCTTCCTACAATCTAACCTTGGGGTCATGATTATCCTTGTAAGTTGATAGTGGTTTCCATATAAATCAAAATTTAACTTAAATAATGAAACTGATTTAGGCATATATCAAGTTCAACACTAAGATAAATAATAATAACTAAATACCTTGCCATTAAATACTATAACAACATAACAAGTTCTTTAGTACATGGAAATATAAAATATCTAAGCATTCATATAGTTCATCATCATGTAAAATGTGAGTAGTGCCATACAATAAGGTTACCTTAAGGATATGTGTTATATCAAATAAAATTTCAATGAAGCTCAACATCTATTGTCTGTTTACTAGCCACACATAAATCAATCATATGAGATTACCATAATCAAAATTTTATCTTAACCTTAGTATGAATGACTAGAGGTAAGGATAATTCAATAAAACTTAAATGATGCAAGTACAATAATTCTTATCTTTTTATCTTATATTGGAACAAGATTTAACTTATTTTTAGCACAGTTCACTGTTCTAAGTAAGTCATGGATTTCATACCTCACATTAAGATTTATCCATAAGTTCTTCTTTCAAATATAATTTCCTATGAAAAAATAATTAATAATAACCTAAATATAGTATAACTTCACAACAAGGAACACCCCACATTCTATATGATGTTTCTAAACTTATTAACTATCCATCTCACATTAGGACATGAATAGAGTCATGTTAACACAAGGCAAGTATAATATGGTATAAATATCAAATAATAGACTTACTATACAATTATTCCAAATTGTAATGCTATAAGCATAAAGAATATGATATCAAAGTTATGTTACAACAGTAGATCGAGAACCTACGATTATAAAACTACCTTTCTTAAGGCCAAAAAATATAGTTGTTCCATTTATAATTTCCAATATAGATGGTAGAATGATCATCACAACTCCAAATGAGTTCAATAAATCAAATACAATTATGTAAAGAAGGTACCTAACATTCAACACAAATCCAAGACAATTCAATATAGATTACCTAATAACATTTTACCATTAAAAATGATAATCCTCCTTATTTATTCATATAAACAAGGTGCTAAATTTGTCAACACATATTTACAAAGTTATCTCACACAATCATGAAATTAATGACATATAGGTACTGAACATAATTTATTATTCTTAATGAATGTTATAACCATGTTATACTTTTTCTCAGTCAAAAAGTGAATGCGAATCCCAATTTAAGGTAGCATTACATAACATATTTTAGAACAAACACAAAACCACTAATTATTATACTAAATCTAAGAATTAAAAGGAACTTCAAAAAAACTCATAAATACAAGAGTACTACATCAATATCAAGGAAAATTTAATAAAAGGTTCTCCATATTTACATTATTCCCTATAAGAACACAATACATCAACCAAGTATTCCTTACTAAAGGGTTTCTAATCCTTTTTAAATAGTGGGTAATAATACATTATATATTTATTATAATTTTAATGAAGAGATTAAATTATCCCTAGTGCTTCAAAAATCATTGGCACTATTATATCATTTATATAATTAACCATGAAAACTACCAAGAATATTTCACCCATTTACTTCATCACTCATGATAGCATTCCTACTACATGAACATAAAAACCAATATGAAAGATGAGCCCATCCATATAGTGGTAACTTTACCCACTTTATTCATCAATATGGGGTTGTAAGAGTCCACCAAATGGAGGTCCAATGTCTTAAAATAAAATGAGAGTAAGGATTTAGAAAGAGATGATAAGATCACCAAGGTTATGTTTTACACACATGGCTAAATAAACACATAACAAGATATAGAGAAACACATTAAAAACATAGTAAAAATACATAAGCACAATTCCAAATAAACATAATAAATTTATATGGATTTGTTTTCATACATATAGTCATATATAATCCATATAATGGGTGAGATGAAACAACTAACCCATAAGGTATTATCGAAGGAACTCACAACACCACATCCATTAACATTCTCATAATCCAATCCAAGTGCAAGGATAGCTACATTATGAGGAAACATTTATAATATGAATAATAAGGGTGCCAAAGAGGGTGATAATGAGTATGTGAGGGTTATGTATAACTAACATGAGAGCCTCCATGAAACCCACACATTTGTATTATGTTCCCTAGTTAGAAACAAGCAATAGGAATTAACGCATTGAAATGAAAATGATTTAAGGAAAGAAAAATAGTTACTCAAAAAAAATCACATTTTGTAGTCTCTCTATTGAATACAATCTTATATTCCTCTTCCATATTTTTGTCCAACACTCTACCACATTGTTCCTTCTCTATGTTTTTGGGAACATTCCAAAATTGCCATTTAACCTCATACTAGATTCCATGGCCAAAAAGAAATCAATGCATTTATATTATGGATACCCAAAATATCTCCCATAAAAACCATGGTAGTAGGAAAATTACATGCATGTGAGATATAAACACTAGTTTTCTCTACCTTCATTTTCTATCTCCTCTATCCATATGGCACGAAGTCAAAACTTCAAAATAGAAATGATAACCATTAAATTTCATTTTCATGAAACCCTAATAATCATAAAATGATTATTTATCTGAATTTTAGTCAAATTCTATTAGCATATTATTATAATTGTCACCCTGTCATGGGTTAAATTAAATGTTTTCCCATAAAGTTACATAAACTATGTAACCGATCATTATTATATCACTTCATAATAAAACATGCCCAAACATTAACAAGGATTACGAACCTTTATGGAAAATTTCATGTTTGTGTTACTGAAGCTAGAAAATAAACTAGCCTATCATCATAGTAAGTACACAACCAATCATATTGATTAAAATTTGTTTATAAGATAATGATAACTGCTAAATAAATAATGACATGATTTTAGTGACACTTGGATGATCAAAATGAGGTGAAATATAAATTTATTTCAACACTTATTACCTTAAATATTATAATTGGGAACAAATATTATACAATTATATCTCAGAAGTCCATTTAAGTCCAAGGAATAGTCCAAATAATCTTTAGCCACTATTTCTGTGGTTAATTAAGTACATTTTTTTTTGCATTCAAGGTCTATTAGTAGCTAATTTAGAATATAATTCTTGAAATTTGACCTTATAATATAAACTTTAGTCATATAAGTTATCTTAATATTAGCATCCATAAATATATTTTGTTTAACCTTAAGATAAGAAATATTAATGCATACAAACTTTTGCATCCTCTTCTTACCCAACTCTAACACCTACAAACTCCTACTCATGCATTCAAACAATCTTGTCAATCTCCACTAGCCTACCAACTTTATATCACAAATCTTGGCATTATTATCATAGATGATACTTATATAAGGTTTATTTTATTATATCTATCTACCTTTAGGCTCTTCATATATCTCACTTAACCATTCATGTCATACTACTCACCTTCTAACTCCATAATCATTTCATTAGCCTTTACTAGACTATAAGCTTTGAGATTCAAACTTTGGAATACATCTTATATTTTTTCCTTGCCACATTTTTGATGCCTCTATAGGTTTATTTGAACTATCCCATTTTCTTCACTTGGGACTCAATCTAAAATCTATCTCTAAACCCTCTTACACAACTCTGTTCTCATTTACCTTATTTTTCTATCTTTTTTTTAGGATTTTATGAGTGGTATGGACAGACACCTTTGAGTATTTAAAATATAAAACATTTTTATGCAAAAATTTATCATTTTACACTTTACCAAGAAATTTTAATGTTCCAGTCTTTTCCTTTCATCACTCTCTACCCTCTTGTTCTTTCTAATTAGCCCTTATAGGCTTAATAAGCCCCTATTTGCAACTCAAAACCTATTTTTCCATAAATAAAAAACTTGTACAAGTCTAAAAAATTTAAAATATTCTTCTTCCCCTAAAAGTATATCAGATTACCAAATTTTATTTGTTTTCACTAGTTCAATCATGAGTTATTTCACTTTTTGGTGTTAACCCTAAACTAGGGTTTTTGTAACCTGTTACTAAATTGAGAGGGTTCCAAATTGATTTAATTGATTCAAACTTGCCTTAATGTGTTCCAAATACCATGTAAAGGTCTTTCAAACATTCTTAGAAATTTTCAAAAGCTAAACTTTCCTTGTTACACTTCAAAGCTCCTTCAAATAATAACTTCTACAAAGCATTGTTGTCACAGTCAGCCTGTGTGTAAATACAAGGTTTAATTAAATTTTCACCTTTAAAAATGTTTTTAGAAAATCCTTAAAGGTTATTTTACTTCTTTTAAAATATCTACACTAATTTTTTACTATCACAATCTCTCACCACATTTAATTCCTGAGTTAAATAGTATATTGTTAATATTGATTGCTTGTGTACAAACCAAAGAGAGGGTATGAATGTTCATTTGCCTCTCTAATGTATTTAAAAAATTATTTCAAAGTTTTCAATCCTTCACACTTACCTTATAATATATCTTATCATTATATCAACTCTAATTTAATTCATTTTTTAGTTATTTCAACAAGGTTACTTACATGTATCTTACAAATAAAGCATCTACATAGAATGGTTACCTAAATCTTATCCTTGTTAGTTGACTATCACTACCTTGTAAGTATGAATAACAAGTTACATTCTTACAGTACTAAATCCATTCATGGAATCATCCTTCATGGCATGTTAACTCTTATGATAAGGTTTTTGTTTACAAATCTTTTCAGGTTCTCAAAACCTACATGAAGTTATTATGACAATCCTATAGCACACTAACTTGCACATAACAAACTATTTTTATAAAATATTTAAGGGATTAAACACATCTATTTTCATCCAAAAACAATACCAAAATAGATATTTATAGGGATCACTTCAGCTTAATCAAATTTTATTAAATCATTCATATTTACATTCATTACACTATCACAAGGATAGATTACAAATGTTTTCATGGGTTTTGTTCCATCTCATCTTTTTCTTTGTACCTCTACCTTATCACTAAATGACTGAAAACCTTCCTACGATCTATCAACTTACCTTTTCTATGTACCTATCATCTTGTCAACTATCTAAAACTCATTGCATACATAAAATTACTTTCTTTGGGTAACTACCTCTATGACAACTGATTCCCATGTGAACATTACATTCAACAATCTTGATTTTTGTGATTTTCCATATGAGATATACATAACACACCTTATATAAACCTACCTATACTCATTTAAGACCTTATGAAAACATTACATTCTTTGACACTACACCTAAACACTTCTAAACTTCCTAACACATTTTCAAATATTCAAATTGGTGTTTTGGTGGGAAAAGTTCCCCAGGCCAAGAACAACCAATACCAAGATATCAGATGATTCAATTAAGATTTTTGGGTCCTTTAGTACCTTTAACACCAAACTAGGCCAAAAAATACACAAATATATACTTGAATACACTGACTTACTTGATGCCCCTGCATCAAATACTGATATAAAAAGTGTAACCATCTACACTATCATGCATTTAATTCATATTGATAAAACAAGCACACAAGGTTGTGATGATCAGATTTTACCTTAAAGTTATCTCAAAAAAAAAGTGTGTCAATTTATTGAGATCATAAACCATAACTACCAATTATAGATCATGATTTGGATAGTTATGATATTGGGATTTTAGCTTACTAGGTTCCTAGGTAATGGCCTTGCCATATTGGATCAAAACAACCCCAATGCCAAAACAAAAATCATTATCAAAGATTTAAAAGTTTCTATTAATATTTTTAATAAAAATAATAGGATAAAAATTTAACAAATATTTTAATATTTGGAAGGCTTCCTCATACTAAGGATTCTAAACAAACTAGAAATGATGTTAGAAATTATTGAGAAGTATTCCAAAAGCCTTCTATAATATCTAGCTAAATCCATGAAAATACATACCTCATGAATATTATTAGGAGTGGGACAATCTTTAATGGATTTAATTTTACCATGGTTTACTGAAAGACCTTCATTAGAGATAGTGTGCTCTAAGTAATGATTAGAAGAAGGATATTTTAGAAAACTTTCCATGTAGTTTATTCTACCATAGTATTTTCAATACCAATCACATTTGTTAATAATTATCTATTTAATTTGTATAGTAAACTAAAATGCTACCAAAAAATACCAACACAAAATTATCTATGAAATAATTGAATACACTATTCATCAAGTTCATAAAAGCAACAATGGAATTTATCAACCCGAAAGGCATGTTAGTAAATTAATAATGGTCATACATTGTTATAAAATATGTTTTACATGCACAAATTCATATTTTATGTAGATTAGGTGATACCAAGGGTATTAAAGATCTACCTTATAAATATAACATCATCATTCATTAGATCAAAGAGATAATAAATTATAGGAATATGATACGTATTCTTAATAATGAATTTATTCAACACTCTATAATCAATTCAAAGTCTCAAGATGACATATTTATTCTTTAAAAATATAATTAAGTATTTATATGTTGATACACTTGGCCTAATCATCCCATTTCCCATAAGCTCTTATAGTTTTAGTTTGAGCTCTAACAAGTTTTCCGCATTAATGCAATATGGGGCTTTGGATGCAGGTGCAGATCCTAGTAAAATATTAATAGAAAAATCAAACTGTCTTTGAGGATTCAAAAATAAAATATCTTTGGGGAATACATACTTGAATTCTCTCAAGTTTGTTTAGTCTTATAAAGAATATTCCCTCTCCTTATAAAGTTCATTTAGTTTATAGTATAATGTTTTCACCCTTTTCTTACTATTCTTTTCAACTGCATGGCTGAGATAAGTTTTTTAGATATAAGACTCAAGTCACCCTAGATTTCTACATGGATTCCAACATATTTAGGAGATTTCATCCTTTTTGTAAAATAATCAAACTTACCTTGATGCTATTGTATCCAATCTATGTCAAAAATTATGTCATAAGACCCTAATGGTGCTAAAAATAGGATTAATTAAGTCTTTAATACTCCCACACCTTTTTCAATTTTTTCTATGCATTCTAAAATAAACACTCTTTTCCCTATGCCAAATACTACCTCCCATCCTTATCTTAATCTAGAGGGTTGATTTCTTCACTTATAAGTAATAGAAGGTGAAATGAAACTATTAGTTTCACTATAATCAATTAAAATATCTAATAGAAAACCAAAAATTATAAATTTAGTCTCTATTGGGGTAGACTATAGGTTTCCATTTTTTAAAGTCAAACGTAGGATACACATAGTGATTGCTTGGGTACTTACCTCATAGTTGGGGACAATCTCTTTGTTAATGAATATCACCACATTCTCAACACTACAAAACTATTTATAATGCTAGAGTTACTATATTATATCTAATGTTTAGGCGACAAAAGTTGCCTTGTTTTTTGTTATAGTTCCCATTATTTATCTTTGCAAAAAATTTAGGCTTAGAACCTTTATTTTCATTTTATAATCTACCAAAAAAGTTGTATCTCATTAATTTATTATACTGGTTATATTTCTTGAAGTTTTTTTAATCATAAGAGTGATATTTACTTTAGGATTAGGCTAAAATCTTTTATTTTGGTACTCTTGTCTTACCTTTAGGTGAGACTTCTCTTTTTATTATGCATTATAGCCAAATTAAACTGTAATATCCAAAGTGTGAGGTCTTGTCATGTTCACACCATGCATCAAAACCTCATAAAAGCCTATATTGAATTTGGTTACCTTAGTATCCTCATTATTAATATATTTTACACAATACAAGAGATTGAGAAACTTTTTCTCATAATCCATGACAATCATGGTTCCTTGCTTTAGCACCTAGAACTCCATGATATTTTATTCCATATAGTTTCCACTTAAGTAGGTTTTCTTGATTTAAATCTTGAAGGTCTCCTGAGTGAGGGTAATTAGTTAATAACACTTGAGATCACATAGGTGATTCCACCATAATGCAACGTCACCCACAAAATAAGAAGCTCCTATAAAGGCTTTGATATTGAATCCCATGTTATGCAAGGTAAAATATATTTATATCTTCACCAACCATGCCTTAGCATAATATCCAAATTCTCCACTAGAATAGGTATGAGATAAGAATTTCTTAAAATCCTTAATAATAGGATCCATAATATCATGATGTCTAGGATTTTCACCTATTTACTCATTCCATTGTACCTCCTCATACTCACCCTTTTCATACATGTTTTCTACATTTGCTAACCTTTAACTGTGTGACTCCAATTAGACTTGGATTTTGTAAAGAACACCAATAATTTAATTCAAGACATTATAAACCCAACAATATTATCAACATGATCATTATTAGATTACCAACATTATAATTTATAGCTTTAATTCTAACATGGTAATTTCTATTATTACCACCAATGCCATTATTGTTAGCATTTCTATTTATTACAATATTATTATAATTTATACTAAAATCACTAACATTTACATTACCTTTTTTGGATCATGTACTCACCATTATGTAAAACACTAATACGTTTTCATATAATTGTTTATTATGGATCCCTAGTGTAAGAACTAGGTTATGATACCACTATCTCAACCCCAAAATCTAACCCATAAAGTTTTGGTATTTTTAAGGGTTAAAATACTTAGATTCCAACATTAAACCATGTACATGTACATAATTCCAATAAATTTACAAACTCATGTATGTGGTTGATCTCACATTATCATATCCATGAAGTGGAACTCACTAGGACCCACCATGTTAGGTGATTAAGCACATTCTATGAAAATATATTTAATATTTCAATGCCTTAAATAAGTACTTCTAAAGAATTAACCACTTCATCATTTTTGAGGCATTTACCTTCAATAAAATAGTTGATTTTTAGCATAGGACAATCCTACAACGTTTTTAAGATAAAATTATTACCTTTTTAAGAACAATAATAATTATTCAATAAGAATATAATAAACTATAAGGTTGGTCATGCTATATATTATAGTCAAAGGGTTAAGACTATTTAGAGTGGATTTTGTTTTATTCTAGAAATAAATAGTTCAAATAATTAACTTTCATATAACCTTATATATTTTCATAACTACTCACATAATTGTGGTAAGAAAAATATTATGTTTAAATGCTCCAAACAAAATTTCAAACATATGATATCTTTATTATAATCCACTAAAAATAATTATATCATCCAAACATTTCAAAATATCTTAAGTCTTGAGTTAACCCTATCAAAACCATATCAGTCTAAAACCTAAATATATGATCTTCCCAAATGAACCCATAATCCTTTTAATTAACACAATCCCTTTGTAAGGAATAAAGGCACAATACCTTGTTTAGCATCCTATGAATATAAGGCCAACCAATTGCTAATAAAACCATAATATTACAATCCTTAAAAAAGTTCATTAAAGTTTGTTCATAGCAAGTAATGATTAAATTTAGATATTATTTAGAAGTTACTCATTTGGAAGTAAAAATAAGACATACACCAAGAAGAGCGAAGGCTACCACCTAAAATGAAGCTCAAAATGAAAGGTATTTCCTACAGAGCATATAGTACATTGTTTCATGGCTACCTATAAAGCATTCCATAGGCAAGAATTTAATAATTATAATTAGGCCTCTAAACCACCTAGCCCTTATTAGAACCTTCCTACAATCTAGTTTGTGGTTAGTAGTGGTTTCAATCTAAATGAAAATTTAACTTAAATCATGAAACTAACTTAGACATATAAAAATTTCAATGCTAATATAAATTATAGTCACTAAATACCCTACCATTAAATATTATAACAATATAATAAGATCTTTATTACTAGGCAATATGGTATAATTAAGAATTCCTATAGTTCATTATGATGATGTGATTAGTGTCATATAATAAAGTTACCTCAAGTAGATGTGTTATATCAAATCAAATTTCAATGAAGTTCAACACCTACAGGTGTATTTTTACTTTCCATAGATAAATTAATCATGCAAGATTACCATAATCAATATTTGACCTTAACCTCAGTATCAAAGCCTAGAGAGAAGGATAAATACATGAAATGTAAATGATGAAAGAACTAATAAATCTCATCTCAGTCTCTTATAATGGAACATGGTATGCATTCCTTTTTATCACACTCCATTGTTGTAATCAAATCAAGGATTGTATACCTTACATTAAAATTTATCCATAAGTTCTTATTTAATATACAACTACATATATAAAATTAATTAAGAGTAACCTAAATACACTATAACTTCATAATAGGGAATGCCCCACATTTGATATGATCATTAAAAAATTATTAATAATCCCCCACTCATTAAGGTATGAATAAAGTAAAGTTGACATAAGGAAATCATAATATGATATACATACAAACACCCAAAATTTTATATAGTTATGCCAAATTTTAATTCTATAGGCATAAATCATATGATAGTCAAGGTATGTTATAATAATAAATAAAGTATCCAATATTATAAAAATATATTTATTAAGACCAATCAATTTATCTAGTCCATTTATGATTTCCAATATAGATGGTCACATGATCCTCACAACTCCAAACATGTTCAATAAATAAAATACAACTATGCAAAGAAGGTACATGACTATTAATAAAAATCCAAGCTAATTCAATATAGATTATCTAATAACCATTTACCAATGTAGATGACAATGTGGTAGACAATATAGTCCTCTATATTTATTCACACAAAGAAGATACTAAACTTGGTAACTCAAATTTATAATGTTATCTCACACAATCATGCAATCAATGACATATAGGTACTAAATGCAATATATTATTATTAATGCATGATACAAATATGTTATACTTTTTCGTAGTCAAAACATGAATTTCAATGCCAATTTAAACAAGTATTCCTTAACATAGTTAAGAAAAAAAAAAAAAAAAAACTTGTTCTTATACTAAATCTAAGCATTGAAAGGAAATACACCACAACTTTGAAAAAAAAGAGTATTGCATCAATAAAAAGGATAATTTAATAATAAAAAATTATCCATATTTACATTATACCAGACAATAAACAAAATACAACAACCAAGTATTTCTTGGTAGAGTATTTTTGATGATTTTTCAGCCATGGATAATAGTATATTATATATTATATATTATATTACAATGTCATGTAAGAGTTATAAGTAACCCTAGTTCCTCAAAATCATCGGAACTATTATAACCTTTATAAAAAACCTTTAAAACTACTAATAATACTTCACCCATATACTAAGATACACCTAATATCATTATTTGTTCAAAAACACCAAAAAAATGTGAAAGTTGAACCCATCCATATGGTTGTAACCCTACCCACCACATCCATCAGTATCAGGTTAAAAGAGTTGAATTAATGGAGGTAAATTGTCTTAAAATAAAATGATATTAAGGAGTGAGAAATAGATCATAATTCCACCAAGGTTAAGGTTTACACACATGTCCAAATAAACATATAAAAAGTGATAGAAAAAAATATATAAAACCTTATAGAGATACACAAACAAATTTTAAAATAAACACAAGTTTATATGGATGTTATTCCATATATTACTTAATATTTATTATATCTAATGGTTAATATGAAACAAATAGTTCCTTACCCATAAGGGCATATCAAAGTAACTCATAACACCACATCCATCAGCACTAACACTTCAATCTTAGTGCAAGGGTAACCACATTATGGGGAAACACTTATAATATGAATGGAAAGAGTGTTGGGGAGGGACAAAAGGATCATTTTAGGGTTATATATAAACTTAAATTTATATAAAAATCACGTGAGAGCATCCACAAAACCCACACATTATCTCTAGTTTCCCAAATAACACCAACCAATGGTAACTAGTGCACAAAAATAAAATGAATGAAAGGAAATAAATAAAATTAATTAAAAACCTAAGATTGTGTAGTTCTCTCTCTTCACTACTTTTCTCTCTTCCTCTTCCATTTTTTTTCCAAAACTCTAACAAAACATTAACAAGGAATATCAACATTTGTAAATAATTGTAGGATTGTGTTGGTGAAGATAGCAATTAAACTAGCCTACCATCATAATAAGTATTCAACCAATCATAGAAATTAAAATTCTCTTATAAGCTAATGACAACCTTTGAATAAATAATAACAATGACTATGCACAATATTGGGTCAAAACAAAATAAGACATCATAGGGGTAGTGATGGATACACAAGATGATAAATTTATTTTATCTTATGTTTGTTTAATTATATGACAATTCCATGATATTTTGATGAATCTTATAGTCCATAACTATCTTAGTCTCATAATTTTTACCTACATTCATAAAATTACATCAATAATACTAGTTATATATGATTAACATCAAAATTAAATACTGAATATAATATAATTAGAAAAAATATGAATAGAAATAATAAAATATAAAGTTCATTAAGTAATACAAATCTAAACACATGCCAATTACTCATAAACAAAAAATGTATTATTAAAACATACACATTATTTGAGGCATACCTAAAATGAGATATGACATATTTATTTAGCCATTTGAGGTCTTAAACTTACAACATTCCATTTTAAATCTCCACTTGAGCCAATGGGGATATTGAAGCATTGATGTGTCCACCGAAGGTAGTTATATTATATCCTTATATTTTTTCATTTATTTACTTAATAGATTAGATTTTCCCTATTTATTTGTGAATATATGTATGTGTGTCCTTGTTTAGGTCTTTTCCACACAAAATAATCTGGTGTGGCTATAATATGGATTAAACTTTCCATAATCACCTTAGGCCACATATACCCCCATTTTATTGGCCATGAAACCTTAAATTTTATGATAATTCTAACCCATCCTTAGATGATATTATCTTATACAACCATTCCATTTACAATCATAATATATCATTATTGAGATCTAGTGAGAGATAAATCCTTATGTCATAGGCTTAGTATTGGGAACCATTTATTATTAAAATTCACATTTAATTAACCAATATATATATATATATATATATATATATATATATATATATATATATATATATATATATATATATATATATATATAATTAGTCCTTACCTGATCACCTATGTATCACAGGTATTATTGTTATTGACGTTATTCGAGTCATAGTCTATTGAGAGAGAGAGAGAGAGAGAGAGAGAGAGAGAGAGAGAGAGAGAGAGAGAGAGAGAGAGAGAGAGAGAGAGAGAGAGAGAGAGAGAGAGAGAGAGAGAGAGTTGATAATTATTTAGTCCTAACCCATAGATAATTTATGGAAAATTCAATGTAAATATTTTTAAGCCTTATGTTGTATAAATTTAATGTTTTTACTTTTAGTTTCTCTGTGAAAATATTCCAAATCATCATCCAACTTGTATTTTCCATCCCAACACATTTTTATACATGTTTATAAACAGTATCATCTAGATCAATATAATTTTTATTTTTCCAAAATGTATCACCTAGCCTAATATAGTTATCTATGTTTTTTTTAAAATATTTTATATCTTGATATACTTCCATAGGTTTAATTTTAGTTCATTAGATTACAACTATATAAGCCAAGCTAATACCATTATGTTTACCTATTTAATTTCACTGCATAATGAAAATGTAACTTTCTATCTTTATTTTTATTTTGTTTTACCTAAAAGCTTATTCGAATAGTTTTAAAACTTAATAATATCTATATTTTTGGGACAATAAATGATCTATTTAACCAATTCCATGGTGTGAGGGGTACTTTCCCAATACTCAATCTATTAGACAAGACTATATAGGGACTCTAGTTTCTTAATAATTCAATGTATATAAGAAATGCCTATGGTTTCCCTATTTTCATTGATATATAAGAAGCCAACGATATGTTTTATTATTTAATGCATCATGAAGTGGTTAGCCTCAATATGTCACTCTAAATATCCCTTAGAGATGGGATAATCTGGCCATGGGTATAGTGGAATCCTCCAAGGTTAGTATCTTTGTGTTTATATTCAATATATAATAACTAGGAATATATATATAAGAGGCTAAAAAATAATGAAATACTTTTAGTATACCTCCCTATCCTCTTTTTTCAAAATAGTTAGCTAGATTTTAATATCCCTATATAATAAACTATATTGACCAACTGGATACCATTATGTGTTATGTTTGTGAACTACATCAACTAGTTCGATATAGTTCAGTGTCTATGGTAATACATAAAGCAACCCAATACTATTCTATGTGTTCTCCCTATTGTATTGCTCAACCCAACACAATATTAAATTCTAAATAAAACTATATTAACCACTTTACCCATTTTCTTCTGTACTGCACCATCTATCTTGATATAATTATTTTACATAGTTGTAAGTAGCACTAACTTTCTAACATAACTGTATTGGATAACCTAATACATTTTCCCTAGTCATAAAATGTATTAGAAAACCCAATACATTATTTTGTTAGTCCTAAAAACCTAATTATCAGCTTACCTAATGCTATCAATTTTCTATGATAAGCTCTTCTATCCTACATTAGACTTATAGTCTATTTTTCATCATGATGTTACCTCCTATATTTTTCTTGGACAGAATCAACCTATTAATATTTTACATGGGTTAATCCTTCCTTATTTTCCAACCATTGAGGATAAATTTTAGTGGTGCAATTTCTATCATCATCCCTCTAGATCTATTAAATGAAACATGGTTGAAATCATCCAATCCAATAATATAGAATACCCCACCTAACTAATTAATAACCTTGATGATAATATTTTCTACACTCTAAACATGAGTGGCCATATTTATAAGATTCTCTCATTTTATTTGATAGTTAGGGTAAGAAAAAATATTAATAACCTTCATCCCAATACTAATGTTTGTATTCCCCCATTTTATAAACCTCTTAAAAATAATTCTAATCAAACATTTCCTCTAGATACATTATAAGTCCATGTACAAATGGTCTAACATATTACCCTTCTGTAAGCTTCTATTAGCAATCAAATGATCTAAATTAAAAACACATCTTTTAAATGGATAATCAACCCCATCAAGTCATTATGAATAAGTGAAATAATAATTATATCCCTCCTCTTAGAAATCCTAATATAAATATCATTCCTCACAAATATTCAGAATGAGCCTTTATCTCCCTTTGTTGTGTCTATATACATTGGAATAGTTTATCCAACAATCACATATGATGGGACTGGATATCCTCTCCTAAATATTAATAAATTTAGAAACCTATATAAGGAATGGGTTCAAACCAATACTTATGCTAATACCAAAATTCCATCTAAAACCTTTACAAGAGATGCACTATAATGGTACAATAAACTTCCCCAACATTCCATTATGTATCTAGAATATTGAGTCAATGTTATAGTTAAATAATTCCAACATAATGAAATTCATGAAAATATCCTTAGAAAATTCATTTATGTTCTTAATCATGCTCAACCTTATCCTTGTTAGGACACTTAGATGCAAAGTGACGAAACTTACCACAATTGAAACACTTGAAAGATAACTTAACCTTGTACTTACGAGATCTAAAATTAAACTTACTTACAAACATAGCTATTAGTTGATCATCATCAACATCTGAACATTTCTCATCCTTGACCTTCTTGGATTTTGAATTATTCTCAACTTTTAAATTTTCTTCTTTCTTGGTAGGTCTTCCTTCATTTGTTCTCATCTCATAGGCAGTCAAGATCCCATGAAGCCCATCGATCTATTGCTTGTCTAAATCTTGCATCTCTTCTGATACAGATACCTTATAATAAAACTTATGACTTAGTGATCTTAAAAAAATTTGAACAATTTTAGAATCTTTCACTTCTTCTCATAATCCTTTGATGATATTTACAACTTCATCAACCTTTAATAGGTAATATGTAATGGTTTCATTTTTATTCATCTCCAAAATTTCAAACTATCTTTAGTGGGTATGCAACTTGGCCATTTTCTCCTTGGTGTCTCCTTCATATATAGTCTTTAATTTTTCCCATATCTATTTAGATGATACACAATGCATCACCTTCACAATATCTACCTCTAATAGGGAAAAAATAATGACATTCATTTCCTTGGAGTTATTTTCACTAGTTTTCTTACTTACTACATCAGTTGGTGAATAAGAGGAACACTATAGCCATCCATAATTTAATACCAAATATCATGACCTTTATACATAAAATATATCTTCATCGTAATGTTTGAAAATGTGTAATTATATCCATTAAATAATAAAGCCTTAATGGTAGAGAAACCACCTTGAGATTGTTGACTAACCATCCTTGATTCTAAGATCTCCTTTAGGATTTTAGACCTGATTCAAAGGACCAAGATTTGATGCCAAATTTTGGAATTAAAATTAATTATATGCGGGTGAATCAATCTTAAAAAAAATTCTTAACAATCTTACTTAAGCAATCATGAAACATTCAACCAAGCATATAGATCTCCCAACCATAAATACCTATCCACATAAGCATGAAGCATAATAACACATCATCTTTGTGGGAAAAACTCAATGGAAATAAAACCCAATAATATATAAAAATGGACTATAGTCATATAATAAAAATACCAATTTTAGTGAAGTACCCACTTCACATGGAACACCAACCCCAACTAGCTAAGCACCAACTCAGCTAGAATTTAGTAAGTACCAAATTGCAAGGAAGCACCAACACCCTAGATGATTCAACAAAAAATCAACCACCTAAAAAGATTGATCAAATTTAGAACACTTTTTTTCTCATACAATAGATGATGATCTCCTTGTTTAGCTCTTCTCTCTCTTCTATCTTTCTCAAACTGCCTTCTAGGCTTCTTCACTCAACTAATCCTTTTCTTAACTTGATTAAATCATATGACATTGATTTCCATGTAAAAAATCTATATAAAAACTTCATCATAGCTCATATAAACTCTTATAATTGTCTATAAGACCTTATTTTTCTTACCAATGTTCTAAATCATTCATTTACACTCCACCCACACAAATAGGCCTAAAACTGCCTTGTATTTATACAAATATCTTGTTCATATCCTTCTTGGTCAGCCAAACACCCTTACCCTCTTAGGTCAGACATGGAATATATTTTAATACATCTCATAAATCTAAATAAAATTTTATTTGAGTCCTTTTAGGTCTAACATACCTAAATTAGGCCTCATCTCATCTTTAGGTCTCATGGAGACCTAATCCCATTAGGTCTACTCTAGGGCATGTTACACTTTACCTTCCTTAAAACATATTAAAAAAATAAACATAAATATAATATAATATTACACTCAAATATACCATTTATAATCTCATCTAAGCTCCATAACACCTTTTATCTTCAACCACCACTTGAAGCACACCATTACCACTATTCATAATTTGGCCTTCTCATACACAAAAAGTCTATTTTGAACAACTAAGGCATAAACATAATTTATCAAAACAACCATGGAAAAAATAACATATAAAAAATATACATTATATTAGGGTTATCACTATATGCTTTAGGCTTCACAACTCGGGGTATACAAGCTCAAACTCTTCTCTACAAAACGCTGACTCTGAACCACCAATTAGCCTCAAAAGACAGTCATGGAAAATTGGAATTATGACACCTAAAAGAACACAATAAAGGAATAAATGCATGAAAATGGTCCTAAAATATCCTTATAAAAACTTATAACAAAAATTTAATAATCTATAATTCCAATTATTAGTCTTGAAAATCAATTTATTGACCTTCTCTCTAATAGACCTTACTCTGTCAGATAGGCCATTTTGGCTTTAGAATTTTCACTACTTTCGCTAAGTACCAAAAATTACACAAATAATTTATATGATTTAAAAGTACAAAATATAAAAACATATAGCCTTAAACTCATTACTACAACTTGCTTGCCCAAAACTATTAGTTTGCCTTAAAACAGAGTCATGGTGAAAATGACCTTCCACACATATATGACCACTTTTAGAGACTTAAAATTCATTTGGATGATCTTATGAGATAATTATAAAATTATTATATATGAATGTAACATGGTCAAATGGGAATAATTGTCTTGCAGACCAATCTCATAACCTTACAACTTCACTATCTCATTTGCACTAGACAAGTCAAATTATGAGCAACATTTTCATAATATTCATTGACTTTAAAAAATTATATCCATAATTAAAATTTAATAAAATATTTTAAAAACATATACATAAACTTGTATTTATCCATATTTGATGATAATAGATTCCTAATCACCTTCTTATTGTTGCTTAGGTTTCTCATTATTTTCACCATTAGGTCTGTTAGTGACTGGTCAACTTGGATGATTGGTTTAACACCCATGAGGGATATAAAATATCCATAAAGTACCATGGACATAAAATAAAATTCTAAATCATTTTCCTTCATCCACTTATCAACTTTGACTTGGTCAACTTTGACTGTTACATCAAATCTACAAGAAATAAGGCCTTTTCTATAGGGTCCACATACTCACCTAACAAAACCAATAACACTGGGAGGTTCTTGGGAGAGTTTGATACAACATAAAATCACTAATTTATCCATTCCAATCCATTCTTATCACTTTAGAACATCTTTTATCATATCAAGTCACTATTAGGGTTCTTTGAGGGTTTAAACCATCTTCTAGTCATAACGATCATTCATAAAGCATAACCCCTTAATCTAAAAACTAATCCCTATAATTTTGATATATTAACCTTAAAAATACAAAATTAAAGGATTATGTTCCCATTTATAGGTTATCCATGTGAATGAACACTTAAAATTCCTTCTCGATTTGAGAACACTTCATTTTGTGTATTTGAGAGACCTCAAAATTACTTTTCATGCCTTTTATTGCAAAATTTGACCTTAGACTTGGTCAACATACTTAATAAAATATATAACACCATTTAAAATTCACACATACTCATTATTATCTCAAAATATTAATCTCATACCTCATTTGGCCACCATCTCTCTCTTTACTCTCTATACCTTGACCTACAAACCACATTAGTCCTTGAAATTAACCTTCTAACCACTGTTCAAGATATAGAAACCTAATATACATGCCATAAAAATTATTACCATTATTAAAAAATCTTAAACATCCTTCATAGGCCTTGACAACACCTCATTAGGTTAGGCAGGGTCTAGAAGTAGTCTAGTTGTAGACTTAGACTTAACGTCTTATTCCTACAAGTTCACCTTGAAACTCTCCTGAGTGATCCAATGCATCATATGCATGCTCATGAAACCTTATACAAACTCTTATTCCTATGTGTATCCATATCACTAAGGTACCATGCTCAAACCTTGTCACTAGGACTTTACCAACTATGACTAGTGCCATGATAAGGCTTCTCAAGAACTTGAATCTTGAAAATTGATCTGGAAACACTATTTAATGATTTTACACCTTGTTCACATGCCTTAAATTATAAATATACAATGTAATAACTTTGTACATACCTCTTCATTCTCATCATGCACAAGCTCATGATATGACTATGTTTGTTATGACTAGGCTTCTTAAGACACCTTGTATTCAAAGACTAGTACTCAACCATGCTTACCTTAGTGATGCTATCAAACAGGAGAATTATCACATTGTTTAATCAAAATTGACAAAAATAAATAAATGAATCATTAGGTTGATTTCAAATTCTCTCTCAACTACTATAATATTGACATCAATGACATCAAGTGACATCAACTTTGACATCAATGACAACACTTCTCAACACAAATATCAAGTATGATGGTGTTTGAACATCATGTCACTAATCAAGAAGAGAAATAAAACATTTTAAGGGTGAATTTTAATGATGAAATATTTAATAAAGAGGATTAAACCTATTATTTATAAATATATGAATCTTTGGTTAACATTTCATGCCACTAACATATAAAATATATGGATTAACCCATAAACAAAATTTAGATTTAAAAACTGAGTCTTTCTTGGAAAAGAGATAGGTATCTCAAAGTTATACACATTAAAAATTATAATAATTTTGAGTTATAATGGACTCATATACAAATAAGAAATTGTGATTTGATGATTAGGAGATATTCTACGTATTATGATAAGCAGGTTAGACATAGACTAGGGATTTATTTAGGTGAATGATAGGAAATTGGGAAGGTCAAGCCCATAGAGGTAAACATATAGGATAGAAGGGTGTGTAATAAAAATATGTGTACTTTCAAGTCATCTAAGGTGATGATATGTTAAGACTAACTTTTTCAAGTGTATAATACCAAATTTAAGTTTCAATAAATGCTCACTCCCCATTTATTCTAGTGTTGAAATTTTAAAAAAAAGCTAGAGAAGAAGGATAAAGAGATGTACCTAATTATGTATACACACTTTGTCTTTAGGATTAGGCTATGAATGTACATCTTATTTCATGAAAAATTACATTGAAACATGGATAAATTAATGTACATATATGAAGTAAAATTTTAAAATAAGTTAGATCAGTAAAATTTTTGAAATTTGAAGAGCAAGGATAAAATACAATTGTGAGTGAACCATGCCACCCTTTCAAGTGTTAGAGATATTATTCTATTTTAATCCTTTGATATTAGGGTGACCATTCCCCAATGGATATATTTCATTGAATGATTATGTCCTAAGGAAATCACAATAATTTAAATCCATAGATTGGAAAGACAAGTTATTTAACCCTTATGAAAAATAACTAGTGATTAAGCCATTGAGAAATGCATAACATTAACCACACTTACTCATTGTACTAATCTTGAAGCTCAATATGGAAGGAAGGGAACCCTACATAATATTTTATATCAATGTGAAAATAATGAAGCAACTATTTTAGACATATTTTAGTTTAAAAATGCTACCTTTAGTGAAAATGTTGCCAACATAAAAATAGATAAATTTATATAGGGTAGTTGCATGAACAATAACCATGCCCAAAAATCTACTAAAAATGTACCAATCTGATATAGAGTGTCATAAATTTGTGTCATTTTTTAAAAATATGATAATGTGCCCAAAAATATGATAACCTCAATCAATATAATAAATTTTTAATTTGTATAATGGCCATGCATGCCTTGCATATGTGGATAAAACCTATAAACTATGCCCATATTAACCAACTAAAAAATATTATGAACCATTTTAACTAAGTGAATCACATAATGTGAACCAAAATCTAAAAAAAAATCATACAAAATGTGTTAATCTTTATGGAAATCCCATTATATGCCACCCTTTTGTGGTGAAGGACATAGCTTGCTAATCACTCATCTAAAAATAAAAAAGAGTTAAATGCATCATATTTTATATAAATTGTATGATCATGTTTTAAAAAGTACTAATATGAGGAGAGAATATAATCATATATAAATTTTATCATTAAAATGTGTATGAGGCTTATAATTTAAATCATAAATGGGTCATATTTATATAGATATAGAAATTAGGCACATAATATAAATATCCATCGATCATAGTCATTAAATAATAACCTATATATAAAGGTTTATGATATGGATCATGGTATGAAACATAAGTAAATACGTGTGTGATATGGATAAGAAAACTAAATGTTCAAATTATAATTGTAGATGTATTCACTCATAAAAAATGAATGTCATGGCCATGATGCACACAATAAAGCATAAAAATTAAAAATTAATATCACAAAAGGTAAGAGCCACACACAATGGATAATCCAATGTCACACAAGGTGATGTCAAACCAAAAAATTCATAATGAGAAACTAAATTAAGCTATAGTCATTTAATAAGGAAAGGGACACAAGAAATTTTCATGCAACTGAAAACTCAATCAAACAAATGTCACAAAATAATAAAAGGACCAAATAAAGAGTAATATAATGAAAAATTAAGTCAAAAAATATTTCAAAATAAGTCAAGGGACAAAATATAATCATAATAAAATATTATCTTAAGTAGAAATAAATAACAATAATGAATCATAGGACAAGTCAAACAAGTCTATGCCATCAATCTATGTCAAAATAAAGCATGTCAAAATCACATCTCAATGAAATGTATCATTGGAAAGAATACAATAAATATAAAGGCATATGCAATAAAATAATATATATCAACATGATAAATGGAAAAATAATGTAAATAGATAACTTAAAATAAGGTGATGTATATAGTAAAATACCCAAAGCATTGGCATGGCCCTAAGGTATAGGGATGTATTCCATCTATACATCCATGTCTCATGTATAGCCTGTATGTCCTACATCTCACTCATATATACCATTAAATTCATGTTCATATGAAAATGGATATGAAATTTACTTAACATGTCATAAGTAACATATATAAAATTAGTAACTAGAAAACATGTAATGCTTAGGTCTTGATTTTAATTTTTTAGAATATTTTAATTTTTTGTATTTTTGTTTTAATTTTTTCATATTTTAAAAATATTTTATAATTTTCTCATGGTTTCCAATTATCTCATTAATGGGATTCTAACATGGTGTTCCTATATCATATTCTATAATGGTCACCTTTCATGAGTGAGTAGTCTCATCTGTATACGTATCTAAATTTAAGAAATAATATCATGTTGTAGCATATTGATCACTATCATTATGAGTCATATGATACTATGTATTATGAGTAATCATAATTAGTATAATATCCTATGGAATCCAATTCATTATATAATAATGTTCTTGTGTTTTTTGTGGAAGATGGTGAGTTATCTATAATATTAGCGTAAGATGTGATGGAGTAGATAATGGTTATTGTGAGTCCTAAATAAACCTTTGATGTAATAGGAATTGAGTCACTAGTCATCTAAGAAATTAAACTAATTTAATTACTTTATTCTTAACTATATTTTCATAATGAACCTGAATAGTTTGTATAACTAACTATAATGGTGGTGGAGGAAATGCCTCTGGATGAATCAGATACTCATATGAAATACCTAGAATTATAAAAATATATTTCCATGAATATACTTCACACATATATGTAATTAAGATGTTATGAGACAAATATTATGTATCTAATGGCATATTAACAACCTAAAATTCCATCATACTTAGTAAAAGTAAGAGCATAGTAGCTAGTATATCAAGACCCACCTTAAGTGGTAACACAATACTCCAAAGAGTGTTCTATCAATTTATATTTGATCCTTTTACCATTATAGTTGTATCCATAAAATCCTCATGTGTATATTCAATAATATTAAGGATTTTATTTTAAAAAAACATTTTCATTTGAACCATTTTATACCATGACACTATGTATAGGTTGTGAATTAATATATGCATGTACAATTAAAGAGTTATAACTAGAATCATCTTCCATAATTTCACTAAAATTAAATGTAATTTTAGGTTTTTATACATATATGATTGTAATTATACCAATAATATCATGAAATGGATGATCATATGCTAGTAGAGGAGGTTATGCATTGTAAGTTGTATGTACCCTAGGATTAGGCTTACCTTATGTTGACATTATTGGGAAAGAGATCAAAAAACACTTTAAATTTTTAATTTCGATTAGTTTTTGGTCATAAATAATTTTTAGGTGTATTTTTATCAATATATTCAATAATGTTATCATGAATGAGATATTGTATATTATGCATTAGATTAAAGCATATACTTATTGAATGTCGAACACATCGATGATAATCAAAATATAGATTATTGTCATATGGATTAGTTGAAGGCCAGTTTATATAAGCCTATTATGAGGGATGGATGGACATATAGTTTAATTAAATTAACTTATATAATAGAATATGAGGATGTTGTGGTAATTATGAAAACTTCTTCCTTTATAAAGCGGATATGACAAACCAATTAGTAAGCTATGATAATGCATTATTTATTATTTTTTCCTCATTATTATTACTATTAATTTTGACATTGTCTCTTGGTTTTATTTAATTTTTTTTAAGTTGAATTATTTGGAGGATTAAACACATACTTGATCTGATTCATATCTATTGACTTTACTTCTTGACCCCTAGTTTTATGACATAATTCATCAAATTAGTTGAATCTCTTGAACATAATAGAATCATGGAGAAGGGAAAACAAAATTTTATTTAATATATCTTGTAACTCATTTTTAGCCACATTTTTTTCATCTTACAAATCATGGTCTTATACCAAAGCACACAGTCACTTATTGATTCATTGGATCCTTGCTTGAGTTTTAAAATGGGGCATAAGATAATTTATCACTAATATTGAGTTAAAAATGAAAAAAAAACTAATTGTCCAAAGTATTAAATGCATGAACCAATAGGAATGGGATGTCATAGAACCAACATAAAATGTAGTATTTAAGGATTCACACAAATAAATTATTCAATAACTTATTATTACAACCATATTTTAAACATGCTACATGAAATGATCTTATATGTTTTTCTAGATCATATTTACAATCAGAGATTGTGAGATTAGGAGATAAAAACATATAGGTAAGGGATAATATAAAATATTTTGGATTAATGGATTATGAATTAATGCATGAAAATCAGTTGAATAAATCACTTTTGAAGCACTTAACCTAACTGTAATGCCTTTCTTTTTTATCTATAACAGTCCACATGAGGGATTGTGAAATATGTATTGATATTGTTTCCAAATGATTAGATATATTAGGAGATACATAAGATTTCTATATAGGGATAAGAATATAAATCTAAGGTAAACCTTATGTTTCCCCCTACAATATGAGTGCGCATCACATGTGAAACCATGGGTGTAGATGTAGGAATAACAATAATGGTTGTAGAGGTCTAAACACCTATTATATGGTCAATAACTCTAAAAGGTTGATGAATATCATTGAAAGGATAATGTTGTTCATTATAAGTTCTAGCCTTAGCCTTATTTTTATTTTTTCATTTCATCTATAGTTACGTGTAACAATGCATCATTTAAATGTGAGTTCATATTGAGATATTGATTTAATTACCTTTTATCTATGTCATCAAATCTACCTTCCATAGTATATGTTTCTTCTTCATGAAATTTTTAGATTCAACATTCACATATAGTCCATCAAGAGAATGTACTCTATCACTCATGATTGTGATATAAACTTTAAGGTAAGCTACAATGATTTTATGTATCTCCACTTAATTTAATATATTTTAAAAATAAATTATCAATCATCATACCATGGTAACTACTTTATTCATCAGAAGACAAGAAGTTACAATAAAAGATTATAGTTCAATCATAATTATATTTACAAGTGATATACATAGTAACATATATTTCTAACAATGTTATTAGGTCTTTCACAATATCATATACAAATTACATATCAATATAGTATTATATATTATAATCAAACCCAAGAATGATTTTTGTAGGATACAATTAGATTAATTTTAAGTGAAACAACTTAGCCCACAAAACTTTACATAGCTAAGACACATTCCTTTAAAATTATTTATGATCACTAAAACACCATATCACACTAAATATTTTCAATCATGATAACAAAAAACATGCAACCAAAAGATAACTGAACCCACAATACAAAAATATTTCCTCCATATTATTGAGAATTCAATAATAAGAGTAAGTAGAGAAAATATAATTTAATACTAAAGTACGATGACTCAAGTATGCATTTGGAAAATAATGTTATAATCTAGCTAGTCCAATTTCTTTTTCAAACATGATTTGCAAATGGAAAATAGACTCTAAATAAGAATGCTAAAATCTTAAAAAGTAAAGGAAATTTGAATGATGGGTTACACCATCCTCTAAAATGTTGCATACTATAATTTTTTAATGCAAAAGATATTATAAGACTTTTTAGGGTATAAGCAAACATGCATAGTCTTACAATATAAAAACATTTAATAATTTATAACTAACAGTGCCAAAATAAATAGTCAATCATCCTAGAATTTATTAGGTTATAGTCTTCCAAGTCAGGTTCCTAACACAAATGAACATTATTAACCTCATCATTCCATTTTTACACAATTCCAAATGAGAACCTCATCCAAAACAAGATTACCATAACTAATATTCCTACTAATTAGATCAATGACACAAATAGTAGACTTAACCATAGTTTGAGGGACTTATACCCAAAGCGTCCAAGATTAACTAAAACTATAATGTCACTTTTTGTATTCATAAAAATATGCTACAATTTTACTACAAAACTAAATTTAAACATAAAATCTCAAGTCTACACAACTAGCATAATTTCCATTTCAAACAAAGAATGTAGGTCTATAATCATAATCAGTTTATTATTTTTGGCATTGCTTTAAATAATTACAATAGACTACCAATACATAACAAGTATATCCTCATCCATGCATAGTCAAATTCATGAAAAATAAGGGAGAATGACTAATATTAAGGTTTGAAATCTGAAAAGTATGTCTTTATGTAACCCATTTATAAATTTTTTACACAAACAAACTATTTGAGTCAAATATAAGTCTACGATATTAAATAATACTATCCAATTAAAATGGGAAACTAATGCCATGATAACACACCACATAATACATTTTACCAGGTCAAGTAATTCCAAATCTCAAAGTTATTTTTGATTATATGTAATTAATGAAAGAATACCTCCATGTAACTATGTCCTAATAAGAATGATATAAAATAATATAACAACAATATAATGTATTCATAGCTACCATATTAAACTTTAAAACTCAAGGAGTAACATCAACTAGTAATATAATAAATATTCCTTCTCGAGATTATAATGCAATAGAAAGAATATGTTTTCTATTTAGTGTCTCAATAATCATTGACATAGCTAGATTTTCACTTCAACATAAAGTGTTATTTGAAGGCACATAAAATAAAAATAATTTGAAACATGAGCCCATCCATCTAGTGGTAACTCTACCCACCCAAACCATTAGTCTAACGTTGGAATAGGTCATCAGATTTAGGTGGGGTGAAGACTCACCCAACCTATCCTAAAAATAAGTTTTGATCCTTCCCCAAGGTCTATATCTACCAGATCATGGAATAATAGATGTCACTCAGTTGATTATTGTAAATTTTTCCATAAAAGAGGCATGTTTTGGATACAATCTAGATAAATGATGAGAAATGTTGTTATTGTGGATTTTTTGTCCATAAAATCATCAAATGGATTTGGCATGAAGATACAATTGACTTAATACATACTCATTGTATACACATGTTCAATAATGCAAAAGTAATAATGAAAAGGTTCTATAATCAAGATGAAACTTGTAAACATAGATTAGAATTCAGACTATTCTACTTAATCTAACAAAGATTAAAAAAAGAGCAAAAGATGAGGGAAAATAAAAATATAAGACTATTTTACAATGAACATAAATCTAATTTATTTGATTCTATATAACCCATGAAATCAATCTTCTGCTTGGCTAGTATACACATAGCCATAAACAAAGATGATGCTAGAGTTTGTGGATAAGATAACTATGAATAAACAAGATCAAAACCACCATATACATGCACATGTAATGAAAAATAGTATTTACATCCATTCAATTTAAATATATAATTGTAAAATAATGTTGGGGATCCACATTTTTAATTTGAAATACAAAAAAATATGCTTTAGAACAAAATTACTTATAGACAAAACTAAGAAAGCAATAAATTACAAAAAAATAATGCCTAGTCCTCTACCCTAGCCTCTAACTCTAATGAACCATATCTTTCTAAATCTCTAAGTGGTATTTAAATAGATTTCACTCAATTTACCAATTAAACTTATGACTCCAAAAGTGGTTACAAATGTTTAATGAGATCTGCCCACCAGGGCTTAGATTCAATAAATAAAATCACCTTTCAAAATCATTAAATATAAAACACTAATGATCAACCCAATTTTTCACATTATTGGTTGTTGGGGACTATCCTTGGCTTTAACATCATGCTCCTTTTTCCCAAATCCTACCAAAATATAAAATAAAACACATTATTTATTTATCAAAGGCAAAGTTTATCAAATAAAACTATAAACACAAAGCATTAAGAAGCAATTGAGTCTCATGATTAAAATGTTGAAAAGTTTTTCATTCAAAAATTTTCCCTTTTGAAACTAACACTATATCAAAGATGGAGAAACCAAATTTAGAAAGGAACAATAAAAATAAAAAATAGAGTTACAGATTAAGATATATGGCTTAAAAACCACTACACAGTCATAAGCAACCAAATCAACATCTTTGGAATAATCTCATAGAGAAATTCATAAGATAAAACATGATCAATACCCATCATATCTTATATTTATATAAATATCTTGAATAAGTGCTCAAAGGGGTATTTTTAGTTTTTTGAAATAATAAAGTTAATCCATGCAAACTACCATTTAATTAATTTTTGGTCAAAAGTTGTTTGTGACAAATCTCCCCATAAGGCTCACTTCACACCATTGCATATTTTTACTGATAAAATTGATAATCATGAAACCCACTGAATCATATTCTCATGTCATCATGACATTACCATAAAAAATTTGAAGCAATTTTTACCTAATTTTATTGTGCAACCATATTTTTAAAAGTTCACATATGCTAGATTTGTAAAATAGAAACGTAGAAAATAACCAAGTAAAAATTAGGTTAAAATCCATTTTTTATTACTACACATTTCACACATGGGAGTGAATTCTTATAAACCATTTTTAAATTTACATTCTTCCTAAAATTTAATACCAATATAAAAAATTTAAATACGATTATATCTCATTTAGGTTTATAATGTTGTGTTTGAAAAATTCCTTCTTGTAAGATTTGGTCATTGGGAAGACACAAAAATCAGTGCAAAAGTCAGTTTTCATGGCTGTTCACTTTGTGAATGAGAAGCAATTTCATGTGGCTTATTTCAACATTGTATTCTCTTTATATTTTTATATTATCATGGAACTTTTAAAGAGGAAAAATATTTGATTTATCCTTGCACAATTAGGTTTTAATAGTTCACACTAGATAGATTTGATAACTAGAAAGACATAAAAAGTGAACGTAAAAGCCAATTTTGATGGTTGTGAATTTCTCACTTAGAAATAGATTTCAAAAAACCTTATTCACCATTGCATTCTTCCCACATATGAATGTGTTCATGAAATATTTATACATAATATAATATGTTTTTTCCTTGATAAATTATGTTCAAAATGTGTGCATTAGTAAGATTTGTAAATAGGAAAGATGCAGAAAATGAAAAGTAAAAAATAGTAAAACCCTATTTTTCATGATAAGAATTTTGTAGGTTTTAGTGAATTTATGTTCACTTTATTCACCATTTCACTCTAATTAAATTTAAATATCACCATTCAAGTTTTAAATAAATATGGTAGCATTTTAATGTGTGAAAATAACTTTGAAATGTGTGCACTTGCTAGTTTCTATAACTAGAAAGATGCAAAAAATGACCAAGTAAAAGTCAATGCAAAAGCTATTTTTTATTTCTGTAAATTTTTTACATGGGAAGTAATTTTATGTGAATTTTTTCACCTTTAAATTATTCCCACATTTTACTACCATCTTATAAAATTTCATGTGAAATGGATATGATTTGGCCATGTGAAATTCCCACTAAAAAGTGATATTTGGTGAGATTTAAAATTTGAAAAAACACATAAAACAATGTATAAGCTTGTTTGATTGCTATGCATTTAGTGCATGGAAATTAATTTTATCTAAATTTTTTAACCACTACATTTTAGTGACATTTTAATAATATCACACAAAATTTATCTAAAATTTGACTTCATTTAATAGTACAAAAATACACTTGAAAGGTGCCTAGTGGTAACAAATGGAAACAACATTGAGCATCCAAAACACCTGAAAGAAAAAAATTGAAACTAGAACCAAATTTCAAACTATAAAAAGTGGTACCATGATTTATTAATGATAAATTAAGGTGTGTTATGCAAGCAAAAATAAAAATTATTTCATTCTCCATGAAAAATAAGAAAACCCTAATCAAATGACTAGGTCATTTGACTATAGTTGAATGCCAAAAAAGTAATCATGTCACCCAAGGTCCAAAAATTACCTTTTTAAACCTTTAAAACACCTAAGTCAAAGACTTAGCCATCATTTTTCCAAGAAATGTTTCAAACATAGATTTCAAACTCAATAGGTCCTTAATGAAACCAATCATGCCAAGACCATACTTTTATAAGGATGCAAGGTATTAATAGTCTACAAATTTAAGGAAACAATCTTAACTAACTATCACCATTGCGAAAAACTTTTAATTTAGTAAGTTAATGAAAAAAAAAATTAGACTCTAAAAACATGTTATAGTTTTCCAATAACAAAGAACATCTCAAAAGACACAATGGAAAAATTAGTTGTGAGCCAATGGTAATCATGGTCTAAAATTAAATAATTAAAAAAATATGCACAACATTGGGTATTCACATCACAAGACAACATGGGAAAGACAAGGTAGACTGAATGGATCTAATATTTTTACCTCATTTTCCATTTTCTTGTATGAAACCATTTCAGCTATCTGGCTATGTATTTTAGGCCTAAACCTAGTTCTAATCACATGAATGTTACCTAAAGTCACCAAATGACATCAAAAATAACATGCTAAAAAAATATGAATGATATCAAATACTAAACATAATTACAACTATCTATAATAAAATTGAAACATCACAATACATGTATATGAAGTAAACATTAATCAAAACTAATATCCAATGTTTCTATAGTTAAAGTGTCTCATCTAAAAACATAATAGAACATGTTATTTAATGCTTTCCCAAAAGGGAAAAAAAGAGGTGATGATAATTTTTATTAAAAATATTTTCATCTTCCCAAGTGGCACTTTTATCACTTATCTAGTCCCATCAAACCAACACTTGTTATATATTTATATTTCATAGGTTAACATTGTGATGGGCCACTATCCTAATGGGGTCAAGTTGAATCATCTCCTTATTCACCACATAGAGATTATACCATTTCAAAATATGATATAGATTAGAAACATGTTTTACTAATAGAGCCACATGAAAAACATCATGTATTCTACACATAGAAGGAGAAAGAGCTATGCATTAGGTCATAAGGCTGGTAATTTCCACAATATCAAATGGACTAATAAAACATGGAGCTATTTTGGATGCCTTTCCAAAATTGATATATATTTTCTAGGGTCTAACTCTAAAAAATACTTTGTCCAACACCTCAAGTTATCTTTATGATCTCTTAAGATATGCATAACTTTTCTATCTATTGGAAGCAATGTTCAACCTTTTACAAATAAAATCCATTTACTAGTCACCTTATTGCAAAGTCTAAAGACCTATAAATATATGATTTTCCATACCATCGAATCCAAGGGGAGTTCTACCCTTTTTTCCATAAAAGGCTTCAAAGGTGTCATTTTAATAATTGAATGATAATAATTATTGTATGAAAATTCAACCAAATGGAGATAGTCCTCCCATTTTGACTACTAGTGCATCACATACATCCTTAACATGTAATCCACCACTTGATTCTATTTTTTAGTTTGACCATTTGTTTTTGGATGATAATTTGAACTAAAATTTTATTTTATTCCAAATGTAGGTATCAAGGTGTGCCAAAATCTCAAGGTGAAAAACTTATCTTTATCAAAGATAATCACTTTAGAAACACCACGAAGGTGATAAATTTACTTCACAAACTTCTTAGTAAGGGTGGGGGTATGATTAGTAATATTTTCTACAATAAAGTGAGTAACCTTAGTTAACTTATCAATTACAACAAAAATTATATCATGCCTAATCCATGACTTATGCAATATTGATGTAAAGTCCATGAATATTCCTACCCATTTTATTTTTAAAATATCATGAGGGTAAAGAAACCCACCTAATGGAAAATTTAAGCCTTGACACATTAACATTTAAAACATTTTGTTAAGTAATTAGCTACATCTTTATTTAAACGAGGCCAAAAAATAGAACTTTTTTAGCTCATGTGTCATTTTCATAACAGCTAGATGAACAAAATGATGTGATATATACACTTATTCCAACACTTGTTCCCTTATATTTACAAAATTAGGAACATAAATTCTACCTTTATGCCTATGAAGTCTATTTAAATCCAAGGAAAAATTAGCTAGAATGTTTGTTTTTGCTCCATTAGTTAAATCATCATAAATGTTTATGCATTTAGGGTCAACTCACTATTGATTTAAAAAATAATTTTTAAAATTTGACCTTATAGTAAAAATTAAAATAAGATATGTTATTATATTAAGAGCATAAACTACTCTGTTTTCCTTGCCTTTAGCATAGGAAATATTAATATCAAAATTATTGATAAATTCTAACTACCTATATTGTCTTGCATTTAACTCATCTTAAGTGAACAGATGCACTATTTATGGTGATGAAATTAAACCCTTAAGTGCTTTCGAATAAAAAAGTGTTTCTATTGCTTGAGTGTGTGACCCATAAATTCTAGTTGAAGATCACGTGTTGAGTAATTATGTTCATAGGTTTTGAGATTTATGAACTCATAGGTAGTTTCTTTTTTTATCTTGGGACAAAATAAAACCAATGACCATATTACAAGCATTATTAAATCTAAAAAATCTTATTATATCTAGAAACACAAATATAAGAGTAAAAGTTAATCGTTCGTTTAGATTTTGAAATTTTGATTCACACTAAGGAGTCCATTATAACTTCTTTCCCTTATTTTAAAAATAAGTAAAATGATAGAAACCCTTGATAAATACTCAAAAAATATCTAATAGTAACTAGGTAGCTCCATGAAGTTGCACACTTTTAGGAGTAAGACACTTTTTAATAGTTGTAATTTTTATAGGATCAACTGCATGATGTTTTGAAATCACATGCCATAAGTAATGAATTTTAATTTACTAAAAATAAAATATTTAGAATTTACCATTTAAATTCTACCTTAGTCTTTATATAAATAAGTGCATGTGTTGTTTTTGTTCTAATTTATTCTTAGAATAAATTAGAATATATCAAGAAAAACTAACACAAATTGGTCTAGAAAATATCTAAATAAATGATTAATTAATTTTATAAAGGAAACAAGTGTATTTTTTAGTCTAAATGGAATAATAATGTCCATGGATTTTTATAAAATTTTTATTATGCATAACCTCATCTTTGATGCACATTTAATGATACCCCGATTGAAGATCTATCTTGGAAAACATAGTTTCATCCTTCATTTGATAAAACATATAATTAATTATATAAATGGGGTACTTATTATTGATGATGAATTAATTCAGCATAAAATAATTAATGCCAAAGTCTCAAGGTAACATCCTTATTATTGATGAAGACAATCGGATCTCCCTAAGGTGATACACCTTGCCTAATCAAACACTTTTCCATTTTCTCTTCCTACTATACTTTGAGTTATTATAGATCTACTACATTCATCCTATATGGAGCTTTAGATGTAGGTGTAGATCTTGGTATAATATCAATCAAAAAATAAAACTCTCTCTTAAGAGGCAAACCTATTAGTTCTTCAAGGAATACATCATTGAATGCTCTCAAGATAGGGTAGTCTTTCAGATTAGGTTCCCTCTCCTTATAATGGTTTTTAAACTATACAAAATAAAGTTAGTATCCCTTTTGAACTTCTCTTTTCAGCTTCAAGGCTGAAATAATATTTTTGGTTGTGTTTTTCATGACACCTTGGATTTGCATTAGGTTGTCATCATCATAAAGGCATTGTACTCTTTTGATAAAATAGTCAAGATTTGGTTGATGATGTTGCAACCAATCCATACCTAAAATCAGATTATAATACATTAATGATATTAAAATAGGTTTACTTAGGTCTTTAAGAGCCCAATATCAAGTTCAATATGTTATAAACACTCCAAAACAATTAATCTTTTCCCCATATGAAACTCTACCTCCCATCCTTATCTTAATATATAAGGTCTAGTTTTACACTTACAAGAAATTATAGGTGAAATATGTCATGCCTGAAATTTATATGATTGAATCAACACAAAATAGGCCAATATTTTTTTGAGAATGTATAACACACATCTTTCGCATTTACATTTCCCATTAGCTATCCATATTTATAGCATGATATGTACAAATCATATAAACAAACTCATATGCCTAAAGGACATATATGTCACTGTGCAAGTGACTACATGGCTATTACACAACCGTGTTAGCCTAAATTTATCAAATTAGCCTATAGGATATAAAAAATCATATAGATATTTTATAAAACCAAATGGGGTCCATAAACCCAAGGCCAAGAATGGACATTCGATTAAGTCAAGGTGGGTTTGAATAGCTAATAGCTCTAATAATACCATCTAACCTTTTATGGTGCTAAAAAATATCTCTAGGTGAATTTGGCCAATAATAAGGATCAGTTCACACTTAAGTAATAATTAAAGTTGACTTAGTTTAAGCTAAAATTTATTAAAAATATATAATTTAGTCTCCTTATGACCTAAAAAGGTGTCTAAAATATCTCATTTAAGCCCTCTAAGAATGGAACAACCCATATCCACCGTTCAATCAATTCAACCTTGACCATTAGACTATTCAAAGGTATGGAAGCCATAGTAAACATTATGGAGGTGAATAAAGGATTAAAAATATCCATTAAGGCATAAATTTATATTTCATAAATTAGGTAAGAGGTGTTGGAAGATGACTTGTCCATAGTCATCCCTCTTCTCATTCCTCAACCTTGGATGACTCCCATTAATGGATTCGCCAAGCCTTTGATCCTTTTTCACTTATTTAATTTTTTAATTCTATTTAAATATTATATACATGAATTTTTTAACAATTACCCATATTATTTGAAATGTTTCAATAATTTTTAGTCTCTCATAGTTTCGAAAAAAGTCTTTGGGAGCTTCAAGCTCCACCATAGCCATTAATGGCTAACAACAAGGTTTTACAAGGAAATACTTTCAATTCTTATTTATTGGCGTAGACTAATATTTCATGTGGCATAGGGAAGAAAATAAATGGGAGTACCTTTTAGGGTCAACCCATCCTAGGGATTCTAAGCATTCGTAACTAATGAAAAGGTCTAAACTGACCTCTTGAAAACAAAAGTTGTATATATTGAAAAACATGTAGTCCGAAGACCTAAAATTGCTTCCTTCTGGAAGAAAAAAAACTGAGGGAGGTCCCATTTGGGTTACCCCATATTTAGGTATCTATGTGGTCACAAATGCTTTCACAAAAAAATCCATCTATATTGAAATAGTTATGGTTTTCAAAAATCAAAGTTCAGACAAAATTTAGAAAAAAGAGTTTAATATTATAAAATGCATATATTATATTTAATATAAAGCAATGGAATGAAAACAAAAAATAATTGTGTGGTTAGATTGGGTTGGATGTCAACTTATGTGATTTACCTTTGGCAATATGGTTTTCTTACCCCTAAAAACCACCTTAACACTAAATATGTGACATAAAAACATGCCTAATATGCAAACTTAAGCAAACCATTGGCCCTTAGGGCCTAGAATTTTTTTTCATGTGGTCACTTGGCTGATGTCTAGCCTAAATTTTGGATTATGATACAAAAGGCTACAATTCCCTCTAAGAGGACATGTGTTTTCAAAAATTAACCTATAGATTGTCAATTTTCAAAAATAAATAATGAAAGAATCGCAAGTCAAAAAATTATGAAACAAAAAGAATTAGACTCAAAACATTTAAAAATTCCAACTAAAATTATTTGGAGTGGTTTTATACCTTGATAATCATGTAAAATAATTAAACAAAGATTAGTTATTTTATAAAGGATATGTTTTTTGTCCGGTAGGTTTGGCTTAAAAATTCATATCTTTTAAATAGTAGCACGTAAAAATATTTCGTAAGTTGTTATAAGATCTTGAAAAATCACACTACCTAAAAACATGTTTACATAATTTTTTTCATGTAGTGGTCCTTCAATGGAGTCAATAATATAATTGAAAATGAAGCATTTCATTTCTTCTTATTTCAATTTTATTTTGACATAGTAAAATACAATAACATATCATTTTAAATAATATTTTCAACTTTAATATTCCATTTTAATATAATTTTCACTTAATAAATTCATTCTCTCTCTTCTTTAATGAGTGTTACAAGGGAAAATTAAGCAACTAAATCACACGATGTACAATATACTTGTATTTTCTCTTTTATTGATAAATTAAAATTGAATATTACATTTTAAAGGATTTCAAAATAACCAATGAAATATAAAAATTCATTACAAAATATAAACAAAAATAATTATTCAAGTTAACTCTATAAGTCACCCATAAGGCCAACTAAAGGAGGGGCTCACTTCCCATCCTTTTGCCATCATAGGAAACTATCCTAGGCACTCTTGAGCCTAGGAATCCTAATTCGAAGATTATTCACATCATTGGTGTAAAGTGAAATAATTTTACAATATGACATTCGGATGATAGCTAAAACATGACAAGGGTCACTCACTATGCAACACATCTAGTAGGCTTACAAGTTAGTTTACCTATAAGAGGCTTCCATACCCAACACAAGCATGTAATTAACAATTTAAAATACCTCAATGATAAAAAGGTAAACACAAAAGTATATCCAAAATGTAAGGCCCATTGAAGGATAATATTAATGTGGGGATACCTCCCTCTTTTTCTACCATCTCTTGGCCATGGGAAAGCATTAACATAATCAACTATGCCAAATTACTACATAAGAGGGAATAAGAATTATGGTTACCCCGACCACTACCACAAAGAAAAATAAAACCATGTAAGAGGACATAACAATATGGTTCCACCAACCATCACCACTATGATAAAGAAAACAATGTGGGAGGGTATAAGAACCTAGTTCCACTAGCCACTATCACTACGTAAAAGAACAAATCAAGGCAAGTAAATTTAAACCAAATTTGGAATCATAACAAAATTAAATTTAAAAAATACATGAATTTTTAAAATAACCAATAAAATTAGGAGGGATTATGAATCTCCAATCCCATGTTGGTAGTAAACTAACATGGTGGCCATAAACACAACCGTGGAAAGCAATGGTAATAATAAAGTAGGCCAAGTGGCTCCATATCTCTTGAAACAAGCAAAACCATAAGGGATAAACTTATCAATTTGAAATAAATAACATTAAATTAAACCACAAGGGTACATTGAAACTTACCTTGGTTCTCCTTTGGGATCTACAAAAAGACTCCTCCATAAGTGTAAGGCTAAGTTCTCCTTCTGACCAAGGTTCCTTCCTTCTTGACTTGGCTTCTTCTTTATTCCATTACTCTCCTCCAATTTTCAAAATGAACAAAGTTTTCTCAATTAAGGCTTCCCATCCTCAAATTAGCTAATAATTAAACTCTAAAGGCCAATGGAAATGTGGCATGTGTCCTTTCTTATCCCTTTTCCCAAGGTCAACATGTCTCTCCTAACAATAACTTCTCTTACAAACCCAAGTGAAAAAACAAGTCTATACCTAATTAATGATCCCACCATCCCACACCATAAATGACACATGTAATGGTCCTTTGTGTTATAGGTATAATCACTGAGAGAGGGGGAGGTGAATTAGTGATGAAATATATTTCAAATTCAATTCCAATCCTTCAAACCCTTATTCAATTACCGCAAGCATTCATAGAATATACAAGTCATTCATAACAATGAACAATAGATAATGCAAGATCATATGCAAAACACAAGATCTATGTGGGAAACCCTCTTGGGGAGTAAAATCCACTCTCAATCCTATAGACACATGGACTAATTATCCTATAATATGATAAAAAAATGTGACTAGTCAAGTCCTTCTAACCATAATTTAGTGAAATACCTATTTCACAAGGAACGCCTACCCCTAGGATGATCAAGTCCTTATAACCACCTAATGGTCAATTCCTTTTGACCGAATTTAGTGAAATGCCTATTTCATAAGGATCATTTCCCTTGAGATGATCAAGTCCTTCTAACCACCTTTTGGTTAAGTCCTTCTGACCTATATGTTGAGCACCCTCCCAACACCTATGAAATTAACATCTATTGATCATTGATTGCCTATCAATCTGATGGAAATACAATGTATATAAGCTCCCTTTAACTCTACACACTACATAGTCAACACTCTGATCTACCTCAAAAATTAACCACTAAGCTCACATAGATAACATCTATCCTTCACTCATCCTTAACCTTCAAACCTACAAGAGCAATATCTTTAACATTAGAAACATAACCTACAGGTCATACACATAGTCATAAATCTAATCTAATCTACAACTCATCCATTAGGCACACACCCTTTTATTTAATCTTAAAATCTCACATACACCTTTCTCAAGTCTATCCAACAATCCTCAAAAACCATCACATTTGGTTTCACCTTTTATAAAGTCTTCATTATTATTATGATCACAACCTTCCTTTTTATCCATGACACATGCCTTCACCCTCAAGGCATCTAACATGGGTCACCTTTAAGCACAACCTATTGTCATAAAATTATCTACCCTATGAAATTATATTAATCTCATTAAATTTGATGTAACATTGAATCATACCTTAAGTTTTTACGAACTTGTAAGAGAGATGAGTCTATAGGATTGAAAAGGGCTAGCTCCATAGATATGACTCGATGTGTTTCTACCACTAAAACTACCTATTATGGGTGAAAAGGGAGAGAAAGACACATAAAAAAAATATAAAATATGAGGTGATACACCAAGAATTGCTTCCATTCATACACTTGGAACTTGCATAATGAACTAAGACAACCCAACTAGCCTGACACCATCAATGGAGCTCCCTAGCATTAGTGTTTCTCATGAAGGAAAATAATAATTCAAAAATTGAAGTCAAGTGAAGGGAAAGTCAGATATGACTCTACCAAACTCATACACACTTAAAGAGTATATTTTAGCAACATAAACTTCATGAAACATGTTAGGATAGAACTAAATTTGTAACAACACATTTAAGGATTGCATGAAAACAAGATGAACTCAATCTATACTTGACTTTCAAGATGGATCACTTCAACACATAGTGTAAATGAACTTAGAGTATAACCAACTTGTTTATCATTGGATTAAATACAAATCAATTTATAATTTTGGTAGGTATTAACCATACTAAGAGTTATAATCCTTTTAATAGCCAAAATGGCTTACATTTATAGAACTGGGTGGAAGAGAGAGAAAAAAGAAGTTGAAAAGGCACAAAGGACATGTGTCACCAAGACAATATCAATTAAAATTGAATATGGAAGAGATATGTGTCAAAATATGCCATGTAATAGGTGTATACTAGTCCAAAACAAGTCATAAAGATAGTGGAAAGTAGCACAAAACTTGCAAGTTTGGCATAAGAAATTACCTAAATGATTTGCCTTCTAAAACTACACTTATCACTACATATTGTAAATTATGATGATTTATCTAAGAAATAGGGGTTAATAAAAATTTCCCACATGAATTGGATTTATCCTTGACCATAACCATTATTATGGACATGCAAAATCATCACTGGCAGTTTTAAAAGGGCTCTTTTCCATGCACCTTCTCCACATGGAATTCAAAACTCCTAAATTTACATAACTGATCTATGAAAAAGATGAAATGACACTTTTAAAAGTCTCCCATACCATTATTTTCAATAAAAAACCTTTAAAAGTTCCACCTAATTTTTTTCACCACTTTCCCAAGTGTTCACTAGTTTGGCTCACTGGACTGGCTAAAAGTGAGAGTCTAATTAGGACAATTAGAGTTTTATTAATGAGATAAAATTAAATTTTGGAGTTATATAAAGTTTAAATCTTCCTTCCAAATTTTGTTTCATCTTTTAACTCCCTTTGTAGCTTGAATACCACTCAAAATGGCTAAAATAAGACCTATTTTCCCTTGATCTATCCAATTTCGTAGAAACAAAAACCATGTGTTGTATCCTATAATATTTATCTGAAATTTATGTGGTTTCATGGCCATCCCTTTTCGTTTGTATGCTTAAAATTCTCTATCTCTCTAATTGGGTCACTATGAGGGTTTTATAAGTGTTTTGAGTGACTTAGACTCTTAACCTTTGTTCATAAAGGTTAGATGTTAAACCTCCCTCTAAATTACATTTATGGATCCTAAATGACCCTCCCTAACATATCCAAATGGATTATGGTCCCATTCAAAATATGGTGGGAGGTATGAGTGTCCCAAGCTGACCTTTGAATGGCTTTCATGCCTCTCATGAGGGTCTGAGTATGTCTGGAGTTAGAGATGGATTCCATTGGAGTTAATTAGATAAAAAAAGCTTCCTCAACTTTAATACTGACCTAATATCATGTTAAAATCATTTGGAGAGCTCAAAAAGAGCCAAAAATTTAAGTTACCCCTATTTTGTAATAAGAGTTATGCCTTGCCAACAGACTTATTTGTACTTTGTGAACCATAAGATGATAATTCTCACCATAAGTGAATTCCTATAGCATCAAAACATAAAATTTACCCCTCTAGGCATCACACAAAACATTAGAGTACTTGGATAAGGCTATAACTTGAAGTGAAATCTCATTCGGGGTGGGGTTTGCATGTTTTATCACTAGGTCTACCTATAAACCTCTTTGTGTGGATCATTTCCTTGGAATCCTAGACTTAGAGGTTTCTTCCTCACATCCCTTTATATGTACCCCAATTTTACAAACTTAACCAATTGAGTATACTAACCTCTAGTTCACTATCTAACTCCTTTTCCAAAAACTACTATTCTTTAACATGAGAGGACTCACCTATCTTTGAGACAAAATAGAGGGTATTAGGCCAAATTTTCAAGGAAATGTGACTATTTTTTGAGCTCAATGAGGTTTTTATGATAACTTTTACAAAAGGGTTTCATCATATTCCAAGTCTAAGTGGTCAAACCAACTCAACTTTGCCAAAAAAAGGGGTCATAACCCTATTTCCTACATGTTTTCACCCAAACCTCCTTGTGAATGCTCCTTCCTTCCTCCCTTGATGCCTCCAAGTTACATATACATGTTACTAACCTTAATTTAATACTCATAGAACTTAGGGATCCACCAAAATTCTCTCTTTATGTGAAATCCTATACTCAACCCTTGAACCAAAACCTCTCCTAGCCTGATCATATGGTCTGAATCCACTTTACTACAAGGGAAAGATCTTGGAGTGATTGAGGATGAGTTTGGAATGTCATTTACTTTAATTTATTATGAGGATAATATCACATTGTTTTAAACTTCCCCTTTCCTTGCTTAGGTACCTCAACCTTTAACACATACCTCTCACATTAGGGCCCTACCTGTTTGTAATAGTGAACAAGGGTGTTCTTGTTTAGATTCTAGTTTAAGGATATTATCAAGATGATAATTCCTTATATATATTATTTAAAAAAAAATAAAATAAAATTTTGAAACATTCCACAAACCTATCATCTCGACAATTCTTTTCTTGTCAATTTGCTCACTGTCATTTAGATTGAGACAGTCCACCTCTAGGTTATTTTAGGGTGTCAATGGGAATGAAAATAGTATTTTATTAATGATATAAAAACTACTTTAGATCCATAAGTCATTAGGTTTTTAATTTATATCTCCCTTAACCCAAAATTTATCTCAACACTCCTCCAAATTCATCATCTCATTCCACTATTAGCTTCAATTGTAAGTGACTATGTTTCTTTATACATTTAGGCTTGTAGGTTATTTTTAGGTAAATATAGAATTTTTAATGGTTCTTGTTGATATAGGAGTGTATTTTTTTTAATTAAAACCATAAAATTTCCCCAATATTACTCAAGGTCATGACTATTTCACATACTTTGCTTTTTCTACCTGTAGGTGTTCATCATAGTCCTGTGTACGGATAGAGAGCATTCATTGGGGCTAAGACATTGAATTTATCTCTATCTCATGCCATCTTGGATTATAGACACTCCTTTAAATCATTGGAATCATTCCAATTTTTTTTAAAAACCTAGAACACCATAATGGAGAGCAAGGCAACTTTTTGGTCACTCTCCTATAGACAACACTAACTGGTTTTAGTTTGTTTCTAGACATCTTCAAGGGTCTCAATGACCATCTTCCTCTCAAAATTTAGGATTAAAACTTGGGAGATACTTATTTGGTATAGGGAATATATCTCCACCCAATTTTAGGGGTCAAATCCTCTTATACGTTCACTTCTATAGGCCTACAAAAACCCCTCAGGCCTTTATTTGATCATTTTAGAGCAAAAAGGCATAAAACACAATCCAACTTCCAATTTGATGTTTTTCCATCTTTCTTGTCAAATAGGATCATTAATAGGTTTTTCTAAGAATTATCTATGGTAAGGAACCTCAAAATGGTTTTATCATCCCATTGGAACACCTTCAAAAGAGCTATCTATGGCATCAACTGTAGATGACATTCTCATTTCACAATCACAACTAAGACTTTTCTCCAGATTTTCTTGTTTGTAGCACATATATGCCTTTCCCAAACACTTCAATGCAAATTAGTAGTCCTAAAACTTTAAATAACATATAAAACCTTCAAAATTGCATTGATGATGTTAGCATGTTCCTATAGATGGAGTTTTGTGACTACTCTATGTAGGGAGAAAATGAGGGAGCAAGAAAATGCCAGAAAGGGCCTTCCAAGCACCACAAGACAAATGTAAATTATTGGGTATCAAACATACATCAGGAACCCCACGAAAACAATATCAAAACACCATATCCAATTTGAAGGGATGATTTGCAAATCAACTGAGCTAACTATGAATACAAACTAGGCATTTTACAAGCCTAGAAGAGGTTTTCTCACACAATTTAACTCTCTAAGACAAGGATAAGCATGGTAACATATTTATCATGTATAAACTCTTTTAATATATAAACCCATCAATATAAATCAATAAAAACTAAAACATGCTCAAAAGGAGACCCCCTCATGGTTGAACATGTATAAGAAGCTACCTATGATCAAATTTATTGTTCATGAAGGAGGAACCACAAATATGAGATTTATTATTATGGAAATGAAGTGAACTTAGATAATTATCCACCTATATAATAATTCTTCTTGAATCCACCTGTACGAACCATAGTGAGTGCATGAACTTGCCCTTCCTTAGCTTGCCAAGTGAATATGAAGAGAAATCAGTTGCATATGAAGTTTTTTATACAATATTTTCAATAAAAATTTGGAAATGACCTATTGGGAGGTGAAGAGTCACACCACCATTTTTTCCAAGTGGCACACTTCCCAAAGATCTATACAAGTGTCTTTTTCTCACTCTTTAGTCAAGAAAAATACCCTTTTTTGAACAACTTTCCATTTATTTAGTTATAAGGACACATAAGGGATTACACAAATCCCAAAAAACTCGTAAAAATAATTAAATGTACTTAAAATGACCTCTAAATGACCCAAAAATGATAAATAGACCTAGGGAACTAATAACCAAAGGTAACATAACATGAAATGACATTAATTGATCCTTGAAACATGTTATAACATCCATTTAAACCCATATAGACCTAAAAACTCATGTTTTTGCCTATAAGTGCCCTAGTTTGACTAGAAAATCAAATTTGGTCAACAATTTGGTGACTCATCGGGGTAGTATGCCTGCTATACTAACTAGACCAGTAGCCTTATTAGTCCATTGGGTTTAGGATTCATTTAAGGACTAAAAAAAATAAGGAGGCTTGACCATTGACAAAAATAACTAGCTACTACCACAACCACACAAAGGGAAACGACACACACAACAAGAAGACAAACACACAAGACACACATGTGCATAAGCACTTAGGAAACACAAGACAAACTGAAACAAGCATAATCAAACACTAACAAACATGATATGAACACTTCCTAATGGATCAAAGGGGTATCTTGAAACCTCCTTGCCTTCATGACATAGAAGGATGAATGAGGCATGCAACCTCTTGTTCTTTGGCATCAATGCCTTTATCTTTTTCATGCTGCTCAATAAGAAACAAACATATCCAAACAGATTAGTCATAGAAATGAACTTCTCTTTAGCTCAACAAATTTAGGTTTCTTATAATATTATTCAACTTGGACCCCCAATGGTGATGCAACAAGCCTTACATTCTTATTTTTCATGATATTCTCAATGAGATTGGGTTTCTCTTCTTGACATATGAGGTCATCAAGATGATACTCTTCATATTCCAATGCATTTAAGGGTGGTTAAAAATTAGATAGAGGCATGGAATCATCTCCAATAACTATGGCTTCTACCTTGGTTTCATGAGACTCTTTCAATATTGTAACTTCTTGAGTGACATGACCTTCATCCTTGATAGTGCACTCCACTTCATGCTTGAGATGGTCATCTACAAATTCATGATCAGACATGGAGTCTTATTTCTCCTGGTTCAAGAAGGGTGAGTTATGCTTGATAGCCCCAAGTGGAGTTCCAAATATAAATTCCTCTTCCTCATCACTTGTGTCATCCTCTTGCTCTATTATAAACTGAATTTGTTCCTCATTTGATGCTTCCCTTAAAAGAGTTTCTTCTTCAAGGAGAGGGATGGTGGAAGAGAGATATATAGGTCTGTGGGTTGGGGATGGAGTGTGATGGCCATGAATGGGATCTTGAGGGAGAGGTAAGATATGATGAAAAATAGGAAGGAGATCTTCTTCATACAAGCTTTCATCATCCTCCTCATCTTCTTGAGTCTCTTCATAATTTTTTGGAGATACTTATATAGATGTAACTTATTCCATAGCCTCTTGGGTTTCCCATCTCTCTAACCTATCAATCCACCATTAAAAATATTATTTTTCCATAGACAATCCTTCACTAATTGTATATTGATTCTCTTCTTCAACATACCCCCACATGTCTATCAACAACCCAAATGAAACCCTTAACCAATCCATAATACCACCAAGAGTTTCATCACGACACTTATCTATCAAACTCATATGCTTTTCCAATTCTAGAAACTTTGGAATAACTACTCACGCATTTTGAGAATGAGAGGTGTAGTAAGCTTGGTCAAAGTGACTGGGTTGTTTGGCTTCTTCAAACAAGTTTTTTAAAGCTTCATATTTTGCCTCCCAACTAATGGTGTTTCTTGACTCATCTTGACAAGGCTGAGAGGGATATGGGTCATATGTCTGGTCAACAATAATATACTCATTTGGAAAGGAACCAGGTTGACCATAGGACTACCATGATTCATAGGGGGGATGGTATTCTTGATAGGACTATTGAGAAGGGTATAAAGGGTCATGAAAGGGTTTATAGGGAGATGTATGGTACGGATTATCTTCATAGCCATCCATATCAACTTCATAAATCACATGAAAAGATAAGAATTGATCAAAATATTCGTCAATAGATACCTGGGCTACTTACAACTAAAAATTCATTTGGAGTCGCCATTGGTGTTTTCTTGGATGCTTCCAAAAGCTAATAAGAGAGAAGACACACCAACAATCTCCCCACTATTTGGACCTTGTCCCACTAGGGATGCATAATTGTTGTCATCAAATTGTGCCCCCTAAGACATTATATGAAGCTCCTTCAATTTGATGCAACATTGAATCATCCCTCAAGTTTGTGGGAACTTGTAAGAGAGATGATTTTCTAGGATTGAATAGGACTATCTCCCTAGATATGACTTGATGTGCTTATGCCACTAAAACTAATTATTATCGGTGAAAAGGGAGAGAAAGATACCTAAATCAAACCTAAAATAGGAGGTGATATAGTAATAATTGCTTCCATTCATACACTTGGAACTTGCATAATGAACTAAGACAACCAAACTAGCCTCACAACATCAATGGAGCTCCCTAGCATTAGTGTATCTCATGAATACAAATAGCAATTCAACAAATGAAGGCAAGTGAAGGGAAGGTTAGATATGACTCTACCAAACTCATACACATTTCAAGAGTCTATTGTATCACCATACACTTCATGAAACTTGTTAGGAGAGAAGTCACTTTGAAACAACACATTCAAGGATTGCATGAAAACAAGATGAATTCAATCTATACTTGGCTTTTAAAATGGATCACTTCAACACATAGTGTAAATAAACTTAGAGTATAACCATCTTGTTTCTCATTATCTCAAATACAAATCAAGGTACAATTTTGGTAGGGCTTCACCATACCAAGAGTTGGAATCCTTTCAATAGCTGAAATGACTTACATTTATAGAACTTGGAGGAAGAGAGAGAAAAAAGAAGTTGAAAAGGCACAAAGGACATGTGTCACCGAGTGAATATTAGTTACAATTACATGTGGAAGATTTGTGGGTCTAGCTATGCCATGTCATAGGTGTATACTTGTCTAAAATAAGCCATAAAGAGAGTGAAAAGTGGCACAAAACCTGCAAGTTTGGCATAAGAAACTACCTATATGATTTCCCTTCCAAAACTACCCTTATCCATGCATATGTTAAGGCATGATGAATGGTTTAAAAAAAAAATTCCCCGCATGCATTGGATTGATCCCTGACCATCCCTATTCTTGTGGACATGCAAAATAATCACTAGTAGTTTCAAAAGGGATCTTTTCCATGCACCTTCTCCACGTGGCATTCAAAACTCCTAAATTTTCATAAATAATCCATGAAAAAGAGGACATGACACTTTTTGAAGGCTCTCATACCATTATTTTTAAGAAAAAACCTTTAAAAGGTCCCCTCAATTGATTTTCACCACTTTTCAAAGTGTTCACTAGTCTAGCTCACTAGACTAGCTAAAAGTGAGAGTCTGGTTAAGACACTTAGATTTTGATTCATGAGATTAAATTAAATTTTGGATTTAGCTCAGGTGTAAATCTTCCTTCCAAAGTTTTTTTCATCTTCTAACTCCCTCTATAGCTTGTATATCACTCAAAATAGCCAAAACAATCCCTATTTTCCCCTGATCTATATAATTTCATAAAACAAATTATGTGGTATCCTCTAAGAGTCCTCTAAAAATTCCATGTCATTTCATGGCCATTACCTTTCATTTGGATGCTTAAAATTCTCTCTCCAATTGGGTCAGTATGAGTGTTTTGTAAGGGTTTTGAGTGACCTGGACTCTTAACCATTGTTTATAAAGGTTAGAAATTGAACCTCCCTCAAAATTCCACTGAGATCTCCTTAAGGATCCTCCATAACATATCCAAATGGCTCAGGGTCCCATGTAAAATATGGTGGGAGGTATGAGTGTCCAAAGCTGACCATAAAATGGATTTCATGCCTCTTGTGAGGGTCTAAGTGTGTCTGTAGTTGGAGATGGCTTCTAGTGGAGTTTATTAGCCAACCAAAATTTTCCTCACCTCTAAGACTAACCTACCAACATGTTCAAAGCATTTTGAGAGCTGAATAAGAGCAAAAAATGGATGTTACCCCTATTTTGGAACAAGAGTTATGCCTTGCCAATAGGTCTATTTATACTTTGTGAACCATAATATGATAATTCTCACCATCAGTAAATTAAAATATCATGAAAACATCATATTTACCCTTTTAGGCATCACACAAAACATTATAGTACCTAGAAAAGGCTAGAACTTGAAGTGACATCTCATTTGGGGTGGGGTTTGCATGTTTTCTCACTAGGTCTACTTGCAGACCTCCTTGCGTGGATAATTTACTTGGAATCCTAACCTTATATGTTGGTTCCCCATGTCCCTATATATTTCCCCAAATTTTACAAACTTCACCAATTGATTAGAATGACCTCTGGTTCACTATCTAACTCCTTTTCCAAAAATTGTCATTCTCTTGCATGAGAGGACTGACCTATCTCTGAGATAAAATAGAGGGTATTAGGATACTTTTATGGTAAAGGTGAGTATTTTTGGATCTAAATTATGATCACTTGTACCAAATGGTTTCATCATATTCCAAATCTTACTGGCCAAACCAACTCAACTTTGCCAAAAAGTGGTCAAAACCTTGTTTCCTACATGTTTTCACCCAAACCTCCTTATGAATGTTGATTCCTTCCTTGATGCCTCCAAGTTACTTATAAATTCTTTGAACCTTAATTTCATGCTCACATAACTTATTGATACACCAAAAGTCTCTTTTTTAAGTGAAATCATATACTTACCTCTTGAACTAAAACATCTCTTACCCTGACTGTACGGTCTGAGTCCACTTTGATACAAGGGAAAGGTCTTAGAGTTATTTAGGATGATTTGGGCATTTAATTTCATTAATTTTATCATGAGTATCACATCACATTATTTTAAACTTCCCCTTTCCTTGCTTAGGTACCTCAACCTTCAACACATACCTCTCACATTAGGGCCCTACCTATTTGCAACTGTGAACAGGGGTGTTCTTATTTAGAGGCCTATTTAAGGATATTATCAAGATTTAAATACCTTATATATCTTCATTGACACACCTTCACATGAAAATTTGAAACATTTCACAAACCTATCATCTTGACACTTCTTTGCTTACCAATTTGTGCATTGTCTTTTAGACTAAGATAATTTGTCTTTAGGTTGCTTTAGGGTGTTAATGGGCATGAAAATAGTCTTTGATTAATTATGTAGAAAAACATTTAGATAAAAAATTCATTATGTTTTTAATTTATATCTCCCTTAACCTAAAATTTCTCTCAACACTCCTCCAAAGTCATCATCTCATTCCATTTCAGCTTCAGCTGTAGGTGATTATTTTTTCATCCATTTAGGCATGTAAGTTATTTTTAGGTGATTATATACTTGCTCATGGTTATTGGTGATACATGAGTGTATTTTTTTTCATTCAAACCATAAAATTTACCAAATATTTCTCAAGGTCATGACTATTTCACATACTTTGCTCTTTCTGCCTGTAGATGTTCATCACAGTCGTATGTACAGACAAAGAGCATTCATTGGGGCTAAGACATTGAATTTATCTCCCTCTCATGCCCTTTTGTATTATATACACTCTTTTAAATCATTGGAATCATTCTAGTTTGGTGGCACAACCTAGAAGACCATAATAGAGAGCAAGGCAACTTTTTGGTCACTATTTTGTAGACAACACTAACTGGTTTTAGTGTGTTTCTAGACATCTTCAAGGGTCTCAATGACCATATTCCTCTTATTATTTTGGATTAAAACTTTGGGAGATCCTTATTTGGTATATTTAATATATCTCCACCCAATTTTAGGACTCAAATACTCTTATAGGTTCACTTTGAGAAGCCTATAAAAACCCCTCAGGGCTCTATTTGATCATTTTAGAGCAAGAAGGCCTAAAACATAATCCAAGATCCAATTTGATATTTTTCCACCTTTATTGTCAACTAGGATCATCAATAGGTTTATCTAGGCATTCTCTAGGGAAAGGAACCTCAAAATAGATTCATTATCCCATTGGAACACCTCCAGAAGATCTATCTATGGCATCAACTATAGATGACATTCTCCTTCCACAAGCATAACTGAGACTTTTCTCCAAATTTTCTAGTTTGTGGCACATATATTCCTTTTCGAAACACTTAAATGAACATTAGTAGTCCCAAAAGGTTAAGGACCATGTCAAACCTTCAAACTTGTATTGATGACATCATCATGTTCATGTAGATGGAGTTTTGTGACTACACTATGCAGGGAGAAAATGAGGGAGCAAGAAAATGCAAGAAAAAGGCCTTAAAAGCACCAAAATACAAATGTAAATTCTTGAATACCCAAAATACATCAGTAAACCCACAAAAAAAATATCAAAACACCATATCCAATGTGAAGGGATCATTTGCAAAGTAACTGCTCTGACTTTAAATACAAACTAGGCATTTTGCAAGCCTAGAAGAGGTTTTATCACAAAATTGAACTCTCCAAGACAATAATAAACATGATAACATATTTAAAATCATTTATAAACTCTTAAAATAGATAAAACCATCAATCCAAATCAATAATATTTGAAGCAAGATCAAAAGGAGACCCCCTCATGGTTGAACATGCATAAGAAGCTACCTGGGATCAAATTTATTATTCATGAAGGAGGAGACACAAATATTAGAGTTATAATGAAGTGAAATTAGATAAATATACACCTATAGAATAATTCCTCCTGACTCCACCTGTACAACCCATAGTGAGTGCATGAACTTGCCCTTCCTTAGCTTGCCAAGTGAAAATGAAGAGAAATTAGTCGCAGATGATTTTTTTTATGAAATATTATCAATCCAAATGTGTAAATGAATTTTTGGGAGGTGAAGAGTCACACAACCATGTTTTACAAGTGGCACACTTCCTAAGGAGCTATATAAGTGTCTTTTTCTTACTCTTTGGTCAAGAAAACTATCCTTTTCTAAATAACTTGCCATTAATTTAGTTAGTTTAGATTCCTAAAGACTTATAAGGATACATGGGGGATTAAATCATTTTTTTAACTTGTAAAAATCCCAAGAAACTTGTAAAAATCATTAAATGCACTTAAAATGACCTCTAAATGACCCAAAAATGATAAATAGACTTAGGGGACTAATAACCAAAGGTATAATAACATGAAATGACATTATTTGACCCTTTAAACACCTTATAACATCCATTTAAGCCCTTATAGACCAAAAAACTCAAGTTTTTTTCCTATAGGTGCCCTAGTTTGACTAGAAATTCAAACTTGGTCAACACAACCCTCTTTCAAATAGGCTTAAGTCAACTTTTAAGTCCTATGAAGGCCCATTTACCTCATTGACACTTATTTGAGAAAAATAAGAACACAATAACACTTTAAAATACATAGACCCATGACACACAATGTATAGGTCCTGTTTAAGTGATAACAACCATCACAACACCCTTATGCTAAAACTTAATTCGATCAAACAACATTCTAAGCACACAACCACCATGAATCAAGACACAATCACCTTATTAGCATTTGTTCATATGAATATGATTTATCAAACCTCCAAAATCCATATATATCATCCTCATGGATTATACAACACTCTCTAATAGATAGCTCATCTTGAAACATTGAAATACCATCAAGAAGAACTCTATTACCCTTCTCGGGTTACTCGCAGATCATGAATGAACACATAGTCAACTTTAGATCTCAATTACTTTGAATTCTAGATGAATATTTCCAAATGCATTTTGAATTCCTCTACAACTTTTGTTTTTATTGTAACATCAAATTCTACATAGATCAAAAGTTATGGCTTAAAAACCAAGAACAAGACTTTCTTTTGTTAAATCCTAATATTTAAATACAAATGGTCACAGTTAAACCTTGATCACTTAGAACACATCTCATGCTCTTCAATTATCTCTCTCAACTCACACCATAGATCTTCTTTATAATTATCTAAAAATTTAATTACAGTGTTCCACTGTCCAAAAATCAAACCTCAAACATGTTAACCTCATCTCATGCTCCCTTGCAATATTAACCAAATACGCACCATCGATCTCTACAGATTAACTAGGTCTTTATCTTATAGAATTCACCATTTATCTAAGGTTAAACCTCTTAAAATTGTGCCACTTGGTATACCCACATACATTCTACACATTTGACTTTTTGAATTGTCTTGCACCATTGATATTTTTAAGTACAAACTACCGCTCACCATTGATCTTTTGTTAGACTACTTCTGTCAGACTAGCGAGCTTATGACACTTGTCACTAGTGCATTCAACCTTTCAAATATTTAATTTACATGAACTTTTAGATCAAGATCTTTGATTTATCGTGCACCATTATATCTACTAACTAGATGACCTCAAACCTAAATGTAGTTTAACTTTATGGTCTTTGGCCCATCATACTCTACAAGTGCAACTTTGAAGCTTTATAACATGAGGGAGAAATCACTTCAAGACTTTAAATTTTTAGGGTAGCTTCTTGAAACTATACAAAACATCTCCATGAAATCCTTTGACCTTGTTTCAATTTTTGAGTTCCTAAAGTAAATATACAAACTTGTTGGTTCATTCATATTTGCATGATGTGGAGTAACAATCTGGCTAAGTATAAGAACTTAGTGAAGTTCTATTTGAAAGGCCAACTTTTCACCTATATATATTTAGTTACACTAAATCTCATGACCTAAAATTATAACAATAAAAACTTGGGACTAATGTGATCACACCCATATGACCAACTCTCCTTGACTCATCCATACGTGGTAATGGTGACATCATCAAACTACCTACTCAGATATTTCTACCATTAGACCCTAAATGTCTAGATGAAAACTATGAACAACCAAATGAAATACACTCATGAAAAAAATAATTAAAATCATATAATACCTCTTATGGGACCTCTTTCACACATTCAAATCACCATACTCATCCCTAAACATCTTTAACCATGCCAAAATTGAAGATCAACCAAGCCTACTTCAAGCATACTAGGACAAACACACTACACACTTTGTCATTGATATTTAGACTATCAAGACAGTTCATCCACTTACTTGGACATCTCCATGACATCATTGAATACTCTCTAACAATCTCATCCTTTGTTATTGATTTCAACACCCTTCATATAGCTCACCTGCCTTCTCTCTCTTTAAGAAATCTCATAATAGGAACCTTCTCCCCCTTTGACACAATGACTAAGTGGGAAAAAATTTATCATGAGGACCTAAAAATACTATCAACAGGATATGACAATCTTATAAGGATGATACAAACTCCCTCTTACCTTGAGCCTACCTCTTCGTACCTTGACAACTTCTTCTTTCTACATGCCAATACTCTCTTCAACCAATCACTAAACCCAATCAATAAAGAACACAAAAATAAATAAAATATAATGTAAATAACCAAGAAAAATTTAAGAGGGACTCCACCTAATATCTATGAGTCATTTCACCTCTTGAACATTTTTAGATCTTCACACACCATGAAGAACCACCACATAGGCTTACTAGCCTTCTTTGTCAAGCCACCTTAAGGACCATCGACAAAATTTCATGCCATTCACTAAATAGTAAACATGATCTAAACCAACTTAAAAGATCAACTTGAAATGATCATGCCTCTCTCTTTTAGATAAACTGATAAAAAAAACCTCTTATTCACACTAGGCCTATCTGGACTCCTTGTAGCCCTACCTAGAACTTATAGAGCCCATGACTTTTAGTAGACACACCTTCAAGACCTAAAAATTCATATATATAGAAATCTCATATGCCCCCTTAGGAACACCAATTTTAATCACCTACTTCCTCCTCTGAAACATAATTCCTTCACAAATCTACTAGCTAATTAGGCCTCCATTTTGACAAAACTTGAATAATTTAGAAAACATAAACCTCCAAATATCTATGAAGACTGATTTGATAACAAATTTGGCCCATTTAACCAATTAATAATCCTTATAACTCAAATCATAAGTCAAACCACTTTTATAACATATCCCAAAACTTTAGAATCTTAAAATGAATAAGGTCAACAAACCTCCTTCTAGTCAATGCCCACGTCTAAAACTTCTTGCACACCTGGATATAACCATCACACACTTCTAAACCAAGATTTGAACCTTTACACCTTTGGAAACATTTTGATCTATAATAAGAAAGATAAACCCATGAGCACACAAAAACCTCCAAAATACATAAAAAGGATCATCAAGACATAAAACAACTTGGAACACATGACAAAGAGGTGCACAAAACTTTTTGAGTACCAAACTCTTCTTGGCATTCCATCAATCTCATTATGCCACCTAAGAATCACCCATTTTGATCCTATAAACACTACAAACATAGAAAAAACACCTTATGACATCATTCTGACCTCATCAAAGCACTTCTCTCATCTTGACACACTAACACCAATTGGAAACACTCATATCTTGCCTTCTAGGACCTTCTAAATAACACCACAACAACACTTTCTTCTCCACTAAAAGGACTATCTTAAGAAGCATAGACAAAGACCTGATACTTCACATGGTTCCTTAGAACAATGTGAAACCATGAGTGGCCAAAAACTCTTCATATTCCTTCCCTCCTTGGTCATTTGATATTGATAGTTTTTCTTCTTATTCTTCATCTAAACTTTGATAACTTGTTCCTTTTTTACATCACTCACTTTCTTTTCTATGATAGGATATACAACATATGGAGCAACTATAGAATCTTGACATACCTTGATCACTAAAATAGCTTATTTGCATTATAAAACATCACCTTCAGACCTTGATAACATAGGAACCAAGCTTTAAACTTACTCACACATAGTAGGTTGTTCATTAGCATCCAAACACACCTAAGAACTAGCCTCAACTAGAACCTTGGTCTTCTCCTTGAGCTTGGTCTCTTCATTCATAATATGAGTAGATAATGAGATCTCTTGGGACTCTCTAAATTTTTTAACATTATCCACCATAGTAAACAAATTACTTAGACTTGCAAACTTATCATGACTCACACTTAGCACCCTTGGTTTCCATGAGTTAACTTGCCTTCTTTCTTGCACTTTAAGATCTTGATTAAACCTATTTTTATCTTGTAGGCATTTACTTGCAAAATCTAGCAATGTGACCTCTTTATTGATATTTTAAGCACACTATACCATTTACAAGAAGCTTATCCTACCTTTTCTAATTAGAAAAAAATCTTGAAGTATGTCTATTCTTTTGACAATTGAAACAAACTACTCCTTTTGAATAATACTCACCTTGCCTTACCTTATTTGGATAATGCTTAGCAAAATGTCCCTCATCAAGAAAATTGAAGAACTTAACTTTGTTCACACATTTTTACTGATGACCCCCATCATATTTATATACAAACTCATTTCTAATAGGTCTCTTGCATTCTGTAGCTCTATGCCTAAATTAATTAAATGTGTAACAGTAACCATTGAAACTTGCATACCTCATGGAATTTAGTTGTCTAATCTAATTTTTATTCATTCTACCAACATCTTCATTCCTTGACTGATTATTGACCTTCAAGGTCTAATTTACATTTGTCTTCATCTTGTCTTGAGTTACATTTTCTAGTTATTTATATCCAAGACTAGTTTTATCACTTGCATGATTTTGACCACTCAAAATATTATCTAAATCACTTGAACTCTTTCCAAATATCATAAATTACTACATCTTAATATATGTCTTCTCTAACTAAACTTTTAATGACTCATTTTCAATTACATACCTTGAACATTCATCTTCTTTATCTTTTAGACTTGTAGACAAAATTTCCAATTGATAATTGAGATGCTTGACTATATCTTCATGCTCCTTGGTGTCTTTATTCATCCTTGCTTCATATACACTGAATTGATCCTCATAGTCCTTGATTTGAGAATTCATATTTATATTAATATTCTTCTCAATATTTAGTTCTTCAAGAGCATTCATCAATTTAGTCTCACAATCCACCTCATCTTTATTATCATTTAAATCACTCCAAGTAGACTCTTTTTTATATGATCAACTTCCTTCCTTATCCATGAAGAGGGATGTATCTTCAATAAGATCATCATATTCATGATCATACTTTGAGTCACTATCTTCATTATTATTTGATGAGCTACAATCTTCTTTGGTGTAGATACTTTTCTTATCCTTGAAGTACTTCTTGTTGTTGTCAAACCTTCTGAATCACTTCTTGCTTTATTATACCTGAATGATCTCTTGTCATCATCTTGGTCATAACCATGGTATCCATCATCATCATTATTATGTTTATGACGACACTTGTTAGTAAAATGTCCTACTTTTCCATAATTGAAGAATTTGAAGGGTAGTTTACCCTTATACTTGCCTGACCCTATTTTTAATTTCATTGTAAACAAAGAAAGTAGTTCATCTTCATCAATATCAGATGTTTCATCCTCCTTGAGTTTATTACCTTAGAACTTATTCTTTGGATTAATTTCTATCTTTAATGATACTTCCTTCTTTGGTGGTTTATCATCATCAACTCTCATCTCATAGGCAATAAGAATGCCATGCAAATCAGCCATCTTCAACTAAGACCATGACTTTCTTCTAGAGCAGATACATTAGAATCAACCTTGAGAAAGAGAGACCTTAATACCTTTTGAACTATAGTAGATTCTTCAAGCTTCTCTCTAAGACCTTTGATGATGTTCACAATCTCATCAACTCTTTGTAGAAAGGATGCCATAGAATATTCTTCCTTCATCTTAAGACTCTTAAATTATCTTTGGTGAGTCTAAAATTTTTCCAACTTAACCTTTGAATATCCTTCACAAATAGTCTTCAATTTATCCCAAATTTCCTTAGAATATATGCAATGGATTACCTTAGTGTATTTAATCTCTAAAAGACCACAAGTGATAACAATCATTGCCTTATAATCGTTCTCAAATAACTTCTTATATGTAGCATTGGATGAAGGAATAGTAGGTGTAGAATAACTATCCACAACATATTTCCAAGTATCAAACCCTAGGGACATTATGTATGTCCTCATCCTCACACTCTAAAAAGCATAATTAGATACATTAAACATCAGTGCTTTTTTAGTAAAAAAACCTCCTTACATTTGATGGATACCCATATTGTACCTTAGATATCCTTAAAGTTGTCAATCCTTTACCAAAGGACTTGTTATGATACCAATTATTAAAGGTATAATCATTGAGAAGGGGGGTAAATCAATGATGAAAGATATTTCAACTTCAATTCCAATCCTTTCAAACCCTTATTCAATTACCACAATCATTCATAGAATATACATGTCATTCATAACAAAAAATAATAGATAATGAAAGATCATACACACAACACAAGATCTATGTTGTAAACCCTCTTGGGGAATAAAACCCACTCTAAAGCCTACAAACACATGGACTACTTGTCCTTTAAGATGATCACAAATATGATAATGGTTAAGACTTTCTAATCAAAATTTAGTGAAACACTTATTTCATAAGGAACACTTGCCCCTAGGATGATCAAGTCCTTTTGACCACCTAATGGTGAAGTCCTTCTGACCAGATTTAGTGAAACACCTATTTCATAAGGATCACCTACCCCTAAGATGATCAAATCCTTATGTCCACATTTTGGTTAAGTCCTTCTGACCTAGATGCTGAACACCTTCCAAACACCTATGAAATGAACATATCTTGATCACTAATTACATACCAATTTGATGAAGATACAATGTATATCAAGTCTCTTTAACTCTACACACTACATATTCCACACTCTGATCTACCTCTCAAATCAACCACCAAGATCACATAGACATCATCTATCCTTTGCTCATCCTCAACCTTCAAAAATAAAAGAATGCTATATTTGATTCCAAAATTATAACCTGCAAGTCATACACATATTCATCAACCTACTTTACTCTACAACCCATCCACTATGCACACACTCTTTTCATCACTCTACAACTCTCACATATACCTCTTCTCTCAAGTCTATTTAATAAGCCTAAAAATCCATCACATTTGGTTTCAATTTTTATAAAGTATTCATGATTATTATGATCACAACCTTCATTTTCAGCCACAACACATGCCTTCACCCTTAAGGCATCTAACATATGTCACCTTTAAGCATAACCATCTTTCAAATAAGCCTAAGTCACCTTTTAGCTCTTATGAAGACCCATTCACCTCTTTAAAACTTATCCAAGAAAATTAAGAACATAGGAACACTTTAAAATAAATGGACCCATGGCACACAATCTATAGGTGCTCCTTAAGTGATAACAACCATCACAACACCCTTCTCCTAAATCTCAATTCACTCAAACAATATTCTATGCACATAGCTACAATGAACAAACACGAAGTCACATTATAAGAAATTTTGCATACTAAATATGATTGATAAAACCTATAAAATACATATAGATCATAATAATGGAGTATAAAACACTCTTCAATAGCTATCTCATCTTGAAACATTGAAATACCATCAATAATAACTATATTACCCTTCTCGGGTTACTTGTAGAGTATGAACGAACACAAAGTCAACTTTGGAGATCAATTACTTTGATTGTAAAAAAATTTAGACCTTAAAATGTATATTTATAGATGATACATGAATTCCTCTACAACTTTTATTTTTAATATAACATCAAATTTTTCATAGATCAAAAGTTATGGCTCAAAAACCAAGCATTGGTCTTTCTTTTGTTAAATTCAAATATTTAAATCCAAACGGTCGTAATTAAACCTCAGTCACTTAGAACACATCTCATGCTCTTCAATTAGATAAATAAATTCACACCATTTATCTTATTTATAATTATATTGAATTTTAACTTGTAATTCTCTATTATCGAAACATTAAACCTCAAATAGGTTGACCAAATCTTGTGCACCCTTGCAATATTGATCAAATCTTCACTGTTAATCTCTAATAATTAACAAGGTCTTTATCTTGTAGTGATCACTATTTATCTAAGATCAAATATACAATTATTATGTAACTTGTTATTCCTATGTACCTTATACACATTTGACTCTTTGAATTATCCCACACCATTAATCTTTGTTAGTACAAACTGCCACTCACTGTTGATCTTCTGTCGAACTAGCAAGCTTTTGACACTTGTCACCAGTGCATGCAACCTTTGACATATTAAATTTTACTTATATAATTGGATTAATATATATTATTTAATACACACCATTATATTTATTGACTATATTACCTAAAACTTCAACATAATTTAACTTGATGGTCTCTAGCCCATCACAGTTTGCAAGTGCAACTTTGAAGCTTTATAGCATGAGCAAAAAAGCACTTCAAGACTCCAAATTTTTAGGGTAGCTTCTTGGAAATATAGAAAACATATCCATGAAATAATTTTACCTCTATTGAATTTACAGGTACCTAAAATATATTCACAAACTTTCTGGTTCATTCATATCTACATGACATGTAGTGATGGTCTGGCTAATTATAGGAACTTAGTGAACTTATATTTAAAAGGACAACTTTGCACCCATATAACTATATTTATGGTCAACCTCATGAAATTAAATTTTAACCAAAGAAACTTGGGACTAATTTTATCACACTCATATGACCAACTTACCCTAACTCATCCATATATGGTAATGGTGATGTCATCAAATCTCTTACTCAGATTTTTCTACTAGTCGACATAGAATGTCTAGATGAAAAATATGAACTACCATATGAAATCCACTCATTTACACAAGAATTCAAAGAATATAATACCTGTTTTGTGACCTATTTGATATCTCCAAATCATCATAGTCATCCCTAAACATCCCTAACCATGCCAAAACTAAATATCAAGCAAGCCTACTTCAAGCATACTAGGGCAAGCACACTACACACTTTGTCATTGATATTTAGACTATCAAGGCACTTCATCCACTCACCTAGACATTTCCATGACATGAATAAAAAATATCCAACACTTTGGGCTTATCTACTTCAAACAAGGCATCTATCCATCATATAGTCAACAAGGGCCTTAAATTCACTTCTAATCACTTTTAGAACACTAAAAATCCACTTGCAAAGTTGGTTGAATATCTCCATCCAAATTTTGTGTCAATGGGGCCACTTAGGTGGATTAAAATTAAAATTTATGAATGAAATACAAACTTAAGGAAACTCTTAAGGTTTAAAATAAAATGTAAGAATAGTATCCATGGGGTTGAATAGTGTTAGGAAGGTTAAGGAAGTTTATAACTTATAACTAGGTCCATACATGACACAAGGAATGGTTTGAATCATAGAAAGGTCAAGTACACCTACCACCACTTTACCAATGATGTGATAATTCTTGACATAGTACCAATTCCATTATTTGCCTCCCTATCACCTAAACAAGAATGCACACATAAAATTCCATAGCCTAGATAGTCTAAGAAGATGTATGAAATAAATAATACAAGTAATTCTAATCATACAAATTGTATACAAGCATATACAAGGCATGACATATTAACATCTAACTTGATAAAATACATAAACATGTTATTGACATCATAATGAATATAATAATCATTTGATTTAATCATATAACTATTATTTCATAAGAAAATAAATAACATCACATAATGTATAAAATATTTATCTTAGACATAAGGGACCAATAACATCTCGTATCTCAATAATATAAAAAACAAATATTAACAGGATATGTACAACACAAAATATCTAAAATTAAGCATTGTGAAAATAGGGGTGTCACAAAATAAAACTATTAGTTGCACTATAATAATTTAAAATAGCCAATGGGAAACTATAAATCATACCTTTAGTCTCAATTGGAGTATACTATAGGTTTACATTTATGTTATTTAGAATAAAGTACACTTGGTAATTTGCCAATTGATTACCTAACACAATTAAAGAAAATCCTTTTTGTAATGATTATCATCACATTTCCAACATTACATAATAATTCATAGAGGCAAAGGCATAGTATTGGCTCATGTGGTAGGTCCATAAAAACTACATTGTTGGTAATTTTGGCTTTTATTGTTTTGCTTTGTAAAATTATGAGGTTTGTAACCTTTGCTTGCATTCTGAAATTTTAAAACATTGATGTTATTTTTCAAAAATAATTCTTATGATTAGATTTATTAAAGTTTTTGAGTACTATTAGAATTGATGCTTTAGGCTTAGGCTACAATATGTTGTTTGGATATTTTTGTCTTGCATTTTGGTGACATTTTTATTTTTATTTTGCATGATGTGTAGATTTCATGGAAAAAGATAGGGTGTCTCTATTTGTCATGTACACAACATGCATCTCTACATCATTAAATCCAAAATTGAACTTACTTAATTTGGTTTCCTTATTATGAATATAATTTACATAATGTAGGAGGATGAGAAACTTGTTCTCATATTCCTTAACAGTACTAGTTCCCTATTTTAGAAGCTAAAATTATGTAATCTTTTGTTGTTTAAAGTTACCATTGAGTTATCTCTACCTGAACTACCTCTCAAAAGGTCTCCCAAGAAAGAGTCATTTGATCATAACCCCTGAGATCACCTAAGTGGTTCCATCATAAGGAAACATCCCTTACCAATTAGTAGACTCCAATACAAACCTTGATATTAGATCACATATTATGTATATTGAATTATTTTTATAGGTTCACTAATCATGCATCTAAAAATTCTCTATATTCTTTACCAAAATAGGTAGGGTGTGGGATTTTATTAATCTCCTTAATGATGGGATCCACAACATCCTATTGCCTTAGGTTTTCACCCCTTTGTTCATCCATTCGTATCTCCATTTTCTCTCCTCCTTCTTAATGTTTTTCCAAGTTAACCAACATTTGGACATATGATTCCATATGGACATAGATGTTATGAAGTACACCCAAAACTACATTAAAGACAACATTATAACCAACTTGGTCATTATTGTTATTAACAATAACACTATTGTTACCATCAATAATGTTGTTAACATGGATATTAACAATGTCATTTACATCATGACCATCAAATCCATGGTAATCAACAACATCACTATCAACATTTGTATTAAATATATTTTACCATTTCCTCACCATCCTAAGAAACACCAAAACATGTTCAACCTAATTATTACCTAGAGTTTCCTAGGGTAGAACTTGGCTCTGATACCACATGACAAAAACTAAAAAAAATCAACCCATACAATTTTTGTAAATTTAAATCTATGATTCCTAATTTCTAACACCAATAAATGTACATTTATATCTTATACCATAAATTTTTAAATGAAATACATTTACATGATTGTTATAGCCTTATCGTGGCAACCATGGGAATATTTTAACCTTTTCTAGGTTAAGTGATTAACACAAGTTCCAATAATAACCTCATGGTTATACTACCTATCAATAATCAACTAATTTTTATTCTTAAGATAATTTCACCTTTTCATATTAATAATGCAACAAAAGAAATGACCACGATAAAAATAGATGAGTCTTACCAACTAGTCAAGGTCATGACATAGATAAACAATTTAATTGGATTTATCACCACTTAGCTGAGAGGGGTATAATTTCATTAAAATCATATTTTTTGAAACTCCCATAATAATTAGCTTATAAAATTTATTTAAAAATTTATCAGTGATACATTAACCCTTTAGATGAGTTTGTATGCATATAAATATTCCTTCATTTAAATCATATTAAACAAGACAATCTTTAAATAAATGATGAAGAGTATAAACCAATAGTATTTTATATAACCTTAAGTATTTCTAGTGAAAACCATCAAATCTATAGTCTCCCTTAGACAGAGTGAGACTTTCATCTTAGCATATTATCCAAGTTTAATCATAGACTGCATTATTTATGGCCATTCATATATAATTTTAATAAGAAACCAAACACACTTAGAGTTTTTTTTCACTAATATTTTTAGCAAAAATACTTCAAGGATGTTAGGTTTTTTACCCATCTACTAATTTCCTTCAACATTAGTTCATATTTAAATCCAAATAACTTAATTTCTTGTCAAGATAAGTTCATTGAAATTATTAAAGGACTTTTGATAGCTACAAAGATAATACATATCCTATAAGCTTCAATCACATTTATCAATAGTTTATGAATGACTTATTATAAATTAATTATTCATCAACTAGAATCCTTTTTTATATCTTATCCCAAACCAAGGTTTGTTTTACTATTAACATAACCAATTGTTTGTGCTACTCCTAGATAGGAAATAATACTTAATTCCAAAATCATTATGCACAATACCATTTTAAAAATATAGTAGATATAATAGTGAACATGGAAAAAGTGCCAGTCCATACAGTTGTAACAATACAACTCTATTGAGAGGTTTTATTACCTTGTTCCTAAAAACATCTCTTTAATGATAAAAACATTCACCCTATTTCTACTTAACAACCCAATTCAATTCAAGTCTAATTACCTCTATTATATTTCATACCAACTCAAGAATGTTAAACTCATCTCGTTACTCTAAGTTCATAATAAAAAACTAGTTTTAAGGTTTCGTTAGCAAGGCATATATTATTTTCACCTACATAAACAATATACGAAGATAATATAAAAAATCATTTATTATATTATTGTGTTAATACCAAATTTTACACTATCTAATCCTCTTAATAGAAAAAGAGTAATACTTATGAGTAACTACAATAATTCAACTAGATTTACAACATTTAAGGTAAGATACAATGCTTTTTTATATCTCCACTTAATTTAATATAATTCAAAAATAGTTTATCAATCATCATACCATGGTAACTAACATAGTCATTACAAGATAAAAAGTCACAATAAAAGATGGCAGTGAAGTCATACTTATATTAACAAGCGATTTACATAGTAACATATATTTATAACAATGTTAATAGCTATTTCACAATCTCATATGTAAATAACATATAAATATATCATTAGATATTATAACTAAACCCAAGAATGATTTCAATATGCTAAAATTAGGTTAAGTTTTAGTGAAACAACTTAACCCACAAAACTTTATAAAACTAATAAATATTACTTTACACTTATTTATGCCCATTGAGACACCATATCACACTAAATTTTTCACTCATGATTACAATGAACATGTAACATTAAATATAAATAGGAAACTTAATCCACAATACAATAATATTTCCTCCAGATTGTTGATAATTTTGTAATAGAAGTAGTGGAAAAATAATTTACTACTAAATTAAGATGACTCAAGTATGCATTTGGAAAATAATTTTATACTAAATCTAGTGCAAACATTTTTTCAAACATGATTCCAAAGTGGAAACTTGAATCCCCATAAGAATTATAAAATATTAATAAGTCTAGGAAATATGAATGAGGGGTTACACCATCTACTAACTTATTGTATAATACAAGTTTTTAACAAAATATATATTGTACAGAGCTATTAGGGTAGAACCAAACATGCATAGTCCTACCAAATAGAAACATTTAATACTTTACAACTAAAATTACAAAATAAATAATCAATCATGCTAAAGTTTCTTCTATCACAGTCTATCAAGTAAGGTTCTTATATCAAATAAACAATACTTACCTAAAAATTCCATTTTCACACCATTCCAAATGATAACTCCATCCAAAATAAGAGTAATATAACTAATATTATTAGTAATTAGATCAATGGAACCAATATTATACTTAATCATAGTCTAAGGCACTTGCTCCCAAAGCATCTAATATTAGCTACAACTATAATGACACTTTTTGGATTCATAAAAATATGGTATAATTTTACCCTACAAATAATTTCAAACTTGACATCTCAAGTTTGCATAATTGGCATCATTTTCATTCCAAATAAATAATTTAGGTTTATAATCCCAACCACCTTATTGTTTGTAAATCTTTCTATAAATAAGTACAATATACCACTAAGATTGAACAAACATATATGCATACATACACAGTCAACTTCATGAAAAAAGAGGAGAATGAATAATATTGAGGTCTACAATTTGAATACTATGCCTTTATGCATCCCATATATCAAATTTTGATTAAAAAAACTCTTAGAGTCAAATATAAGTCTATGATCTTAAATAAAACTATACAATTCAAAGGAACAACTAGTGCCAAGATAACATAATATACAAGACATCCTGCCAGGTTAAGTAATTCAAAATATTCAAAGTCATATTTTTCATTATATAAAATTAAGGGAAGAATATATCCATGTAAGTATGACTTAATAATAATAATATAAAATAATTCAACATATAACAATACAATTTCATCATAGCTACCATATTAAACTTCAAAAATTGAGTAACATCAACTAGTAATAAAGTAAATATTCCTTTCAGAGATTATAATGCAATGTGAGGAATCTGTCTATTATCCAGTGCCTCAAGAATCATTGAAAAAATTGGAGGTACACTTTAAGGAAATAATTATCAATCAAAAATGTTATTCTAAGGCAAAAAAAATAATAATAATAACGTGAAACTTGAGCCCATCCATCTGGTGGTAGCCCTACCTAACCCAACCATCAATCCTAGGCTCGAATAGGTCATTAGATAAAGGCTTAGAATCATAAAAACAAATGAGAAATAAGGGTTTGAAGAGATAAAGATCTAATCACTACTAAAAGGTTTCACACAAAAGTAACACATAACATAGGCCCAAAACACAAAGATTCAATTCCAAAACAAATATCAAAATTTTGAGATAGGATTCCAAACTAATATCCACATTTTGAAAACAAGATGCTAAATCAAATAACACATTTTCATAATAGGATGCTAAATTAAAAAAGTACATTTTTAGAACATTATGTTAAATCTAATAACACATTTTTAGAATAACATGCTAAATCAAATAACACATTTTTAGAATAATAAGCTAAATTAAATAACATATTTTCAAAACATTATAAAAATTCACTACATTTATACATCGTATTAAGAGTGAGATAAATTTAAAACAATAATTCCCATTAGTTTTTTATAAACAAGCAACTATAGTATGTTTTCACATTCTTATTCAATACAACTTACTATAGTAGCTACATGCCTAAAACCAATTATATGGAGAGCAAGAAGTTCTAAAGAGGGAGAAAGCCCTCCCTAAAACTTGCTCATCCACCTTGGGTTTCTTAAAAAAATATCACATCCAAAATATTCAAGAAATTAGAACCATTAGTAAAACATACTTGTAAGAATGGAATACTCATATTGCTTTCTCTCTCCTCTTAATTTTCCACCACTTTTATATTCTTACACATCAAACTGTGTGTTATCCATAGTCCTCCATGGATATTTTATCTCCTTCCATTCCACTAATATCACATTAATGTAACTTAATATTGAGTTTAAGTCCTATTTTATTCTTGATGGATACCCCCTTCACATAGACCACACCCTACCTCTTCTCGTCATTCCTCTAACTTCCTAGTCAATAGTCCACCAAAATCATTATCATGAAAATCCTAATCAAATGATTAGGTCATTTGATTATATTCAAATTTCAACAAAGTAATCATGTCCCCCAAGGTCCAAAAATGAACTTTTAAAATATTAAAATGTCTAATTCAAATACTTAGCAATCATGTTTCCAAAACAAGTTTTAAACATATATTTCAACCTCAATAGGTCCTTAATGAAACTAATCAATCCAAGACTATAATTTTATAAGAATGTAAGGTGTTCATAGTCCACATATTTAAGGAAACAAACTTAAATAACCATCACCATTGTTAAAAAAATTTAATTTAGTAAGTTAATACAAAAATAATTTGGACTCCAACAATATGTTATAGTTTTCCAATAACTCAGAGCATCTCCAAGGACACAGTGGAAAAATTATCTATGAGCCAATGATGGCCTAAAATTAAATAGTCAAATTAATATTCACAACTATTGGTATTAAAAATATAAGGCAACATGAAAAAGACATGGTGGACTCCATGAATGTCAAACTTATCCTAATTTTCCATTTACTTGGATGAAGTTGTGGTTGTCTAGTTTCATATTCTAGGATTGAACCTATCTCAATTCACATGACTGCTACATGTAGTCACTAAATTATGTCAATAATAATAGTTAAAAAACAAAATACAAATCAAATCAAATATTGAACAAAAATAAAACTATCTATAATATAACAAAAAAATCATGATGCTTGTCTATTTAGTAAACATTAATCATAATTGATATCGAATGTCTCAATAGTCAAAGTGTCCCATATAACAACTTAGTAGAACATGTTATTTGATGATTTATTGGGTGGGATATGAAATATAATAGAATACTCTTGAGATATTTTAATTTATGTTTATGGAAAGTACTAAGATGATTAATATACTTAGCTTGTTTTGGGTTCTGCAAGACTCTGAATGTGTGTAGATGATAAATAAGGTTGGTACTAGACTAAGATCAACACAGATCAATAAATTGGATGTTTGATTCTTCATGGATGATTATTATATCCTTTGGGTTCTTTTATTAGATGAATTCATATGGCTTTGGTGGATTCATCTTTATATGTTTTTACCCAATGTTTTGTCACATATCATTGCACCTACTTTTAGAACATCTCTCTATGTGATATCACTCACCTAAGATGTTATTAGAGTAAAAAATATTGTACCCTTCTCTTAAAATTGTTAGCTCCATTTTTTACACTAGGTTTACCTATAAAAATGGGAATATTTATTGGTTGAGCTAACCTCAACCAATCCTTAATTAATGACTAAGTGCTAACTACGTATACAATACTTCAAGAAGGGAAATAAAACTACACATAGTTATTCCCTTTAAAAGTATGTGTATAATTATCATCCATTAGTATGAATACATCACATGGTATAAATTTTATCACTTGACAAAGGAAAACTTGGCATGGCTTATGTACCTCAAACTTGGTTAAGGCTTGCTCATTGAGACTGATTTCTAATTTTCATAGTTTATGGAAGTTCCTCTCAATGTGTAAGTGATAAAATAGGCTTTATTATTTATTGATTGATAAATGATAGAGATGTAAATATGCTTATATCTATTGCATATAAACATATGACCCTTTTGATAACTTCTCATTCCACTAAAATGCAAAACTTATGAGATAAACCATAAATATAATTTGAATTTGAAAAATATCTATTGATTTATGAGATCTAGATACTAAAATATGATTGTATGTAGTACCTCATCTTGTACACTTTAAAAATACCTATCATGATTATTCATTTTAGTTCTATAATTTCCTACTATTGAAAGGTTCATGTTCACTATTTCTTTGTGCCTAATTACTTATCTCTTAGTCTAACCATTATTATTCTTATGATCAGGCCCTATACACTATGTATAAAGATCTAAACCTAATTATTATCATTCATTACTAGTTATGAACATGTACCTATTTTCTATCTTTTTGTACACTTGCATCTTAGATAGACACCTACATTAGTGCAAGTGTCTAATTTTCCTAAAAAATGTCTAGTGCCCAAAATTCATCCAATTTTCAAAATAAATTTATCTTAAATATTGGCCTAAGTGATTTGATGCAAGATATTTATAAACTAGATTACTATATATATAATATTGACCCCCATTCCTTCCTCACCTAGAATTAAACACCTATAAATCAAAAATAAATATACCAAGAAGAACTGAATCAATTCAACTAAGAAAAACCCACCCTATTCACCCCTATTTATATATTACTCATAAGACTAGTATTTTCATAGGTTTGAAGCATTCGAAGACTAGTTCATGATCCTTATTTTATAAGTTATAAGTTAGGTCATTGCATGTATTTGATTATCACACATTTCATCCTTATTCACACAAGCCAATATTTAGGGGATAACTACTTAATTTTGAGCCATGATTCAAAGTATTAGCTACACAGGTAGTGCCCAATGATAGAGAGGTTATTGGGGTATGTCGACAATATGATCCCTCTAACCTATTTTTACCATAGTAATTCTAAGGGTGAAGAGCTAAGGTTTGATCATTTAATAGAAATTTATAACTTGTGTGCATGATTTGAATACATCAAAATAAAGGTGACAAAAAAACTAGAAGGCTCTAGTTGGTCACATCTAGATCTAATCAGTATTTTGTATACAATACCTACATCAAATTCAGACACCTACATTGAGACAACATTCTAAATATAATGTAAGCATCTAAGGCCAAATAAAAATATTTCCAAAATTTGATGATTGTTTCAAGCCACATAAAAATATTTCCAAAACTTGATGATTGTTCCAAAATCATCTTCTATCTCACTTACAAATTGATCCAAATTAGACTGGCATGTGCATAATAAAACAAGTAAAATCTATTTACAATTCATTGAAATATCTATCAATAGTTGTACTTTACTATTTTTATCAATCTAAGTTGTATAAATTTAGAATAATATTTCTCTAAGTTTTCTATTAATTTTCCTATTCATTAGGTTAGCTTACCATCCTTGTGTAAAAGCTAATCTAATACATTTTAACCCTAGATAACACATTGTTTATCTAAATTTAAGATTAAACATTTGGTGAACCCAAACTTTGGTCTCCAAACCCTAGATTGACCTAGGGTCTACTATTTTTTAATTGATTTCTTTTTAAACTAAAATATTTTAAGATATGGTTTCCATTTAATTTCAAATAATTAATCATGGATGTATACATCATTTATTTCCTTTTCCAATATGTCATAATAAACTCTGTGTGTTATGCTGAAGGTATAGATAACTCAATTATAATTTTAAATAAAAGGGGTCAAACATCTAATAACAATAAATCAAATGTATTATTGCATACTTCTCATTATTATATTATCTATAATGAGCTTCTACCTATTACTAGAGATTGCATGAAAAACCCCTCTTCTACTTACAATCTTATAGATTCATCAAGGGATGTCATTGATAAAACTTCAATTTTGGATTTATTGCATAAATCTTCCCATTATAAAGATGTTATTTTAGATGCATTACTTATGACCATCTTACCAAGCAATGTGGAGCCCCTAGATGTGGCCTCCATGTTAAAATACATCAAATAGATTGGGCATAAAATGTCTTTTGAAAAAGAATATCTAACACCTTATGATATTATAAAATGTTTTTTACCATTATATATCCACGTATGTGTTGAAAATAAAATGGTATAATGATTTATTATGGACAATGGTTCAAGACTCAAAATTTTCAACATATCCTTTCTCTCATTACTCGACATTGGGCCTATAGATTTGGAACCATCCAACATGAGTATTAGAGGATTTGATAATATGTTGCAAAAGTTATTGGAATATATAAAATTTAATATCACTATGGGACCCAATTTTCATGACAAGCTATGTCAAATGAGTTAAATTACAACATCCTTTTGGGACATCCTTGGATACACAAAATGTTTTCAGTTCCATCCACTTTTCATGCATGATTAAAATTCAACCTCTAGGGATTTATTTATATGTGACCAATGGATATTGATCCCTTCAAACATTGTGAAATAATATAAACAATGAATTATTCCAAACCATAATATTATAATTTTGATTTTGGTTCCCAATATTTTTCAAAATATCAATACAAAGGACAAAGATTAGGAAAAAATGAATAGGGTATAATCCAACCTATTACACCTTAAAAAATCAAAATCAATAAGGCTACATGTTTTTAAAATAACTAAGATTAAAAAACAAGCCACTCACCATATTCCTTGTTTTCGAAATCCATAATTAAAATGCATGCATATACTTAATTATACTACTGAGATACAATTGAAAAATCCACATATGATTGATAAAAATAGTTCATTGGAAATTTTGACATTGGACGAGTTCTCAAATGGTGAGTCATTGATAGAGTACATGAGGGCATATGAGGATCTCCCTTCCTTCTATAATAAGAATTGGTTTCCTCATGATCCCTCTGCTCATGCTTAATTTGGTGAGAGTGATGACTCCAATATTGAACATGATGCCCCTAATATGATTCCTACCATGCCATATATTTTAGAATGATCTACATTATTAAATGAAGAAACAATACAATATAACTAAGAACAAAAAAAGATCCTCGACCATTATTACTTAATGAAATGATGCAGTAAGATGAAGGCAAAGATTATCAACATGTCTTACATTATTTTATAGAATTATTCACTTGGGATTATTCAAATATTCTTGGGATAGACCTGTCCATTACAATGAACAACATTTTACTCTATCCAAATGCAGAACTAGTAAAACAAAAGATTCATGAAATGCATCCTAAAGTTGCATTGTTGGGAAAAATGAAACTAAGAATCTATTAGACATAGTTTTTAATATATATTGCACATTATGATTGGGTTTCAAATGTTTTTCTTGTAAAACCAAATGGTGACATTCGATGTTATACAAATTATTGTGACTTAAATATATCTTGTCCCAAGGATGATTTTTCATTTCCTAACATTGACATGATTGTTGATTCTATAGATGGTTATGAAAATTTTTATTTAATGGATGGTTATGTTAGATATAACCAAATCAAAATTAACCCAATAAATCTGAAAAAGATGACCTTTTATTACCCCATGGGGAACATTTTGTTATACTATCATGTTTTTTGGTCTTAAAAATGTAGGGGCTACATATCAAATGGAAATGCTAGGTATTCTACATGATTTTATTCAAAAACCATCAAATATTATGTTTATGATTTACTTTCAAAATCAAAACATGTATAAGATCATGCTACCACTTATGGTAACAATTTGAAATAGTGTGAAAATTAAATGTGTGATTGAATCTAAAAAATTGTGCTTTTAGGGTGTCCTATAGAAAGCTTCTAGGATACATAACTAAAAAACAAGGTAACAAAGTTGATTCAAAAAATACAAATCTATTATCGAGATTCTGTCACCAACAAACTTAAAATAACTACAATGTTTACAAGGCATAATTTATGCTATTCGATCTTTCATTGCATAGTTAGCTGATAAAATAATACTTTTCACACATTTGTTAAAAAAAGATACAAAATTTATATTGGACGACTCTTATCATCATAGATTTGATAAAATTAAATACTATTTCACACATCCATTGATGTTCATGCCTCCTATATAAAATAAACCATTACTCCTTAATATCTCAACCACCCATGAGACCCTTGCGGCCCTATTTTCACAATATAATGATGATCACAAAGAAAATACAATTTAATATATAAGACATAAGCTAATTGATAATTAATTTAAATATACCACCATGAAAAAAATTATGTCTATCATTAATATTTGCTACACAAAATTTGCTACACTACTTATTAAATAATGAGATTCATGTTATAATTAAAGAGGATCCTTTAAAGTTTCTTATGAAAAAACCCATATAATGGGATTTATAGCTAAATGGGTGATGAAAATTATAAATTTTGATATCAAATTTATATTTCAAAAATTAGTAAAAGGTCAAGTTATAGTCGACCAATCAGCTATAACTCCACTACCAAATATTTTTCCAATTATCAAAGCATTATGTGATGAGTTTGAAACATATAATGTATCTTAAAATCTATGGATAATGTTCTTCAATGGATCTAGATGTATGACAAGCATGGGTGAAAATATAATATTTTTCACCCCTAAGGGTGAATACATGCCATTCTATTATAGATTAGCCTTTCTTACACTAGTAATATAGTAGAATATGAGGCCTTGATAATCAGATTATCCATAGCATACAAACTTCATATCAAAGACATTCAAGTTTTTGGTGAGTCTCAGTTTGTCGTTAATAAAGCTACCAATCATTACCAAATAAAATAATAACATTTATGCCCATATAAAGAGATGGTGGATAGACTCAAAAAAACATTTGACACATTATCTATCAATAATATTCCATGTAAAGATAATTTTTGTGTAGATGTAATGACTAGTACAACATCCTTAATTCATTTTGATATAGATGATGATTATATAAAATTTACCATGTGATAGTTATAACAACCTTCCATTACTATAGATAAAATGGATACTTTAGTTGTTCTCATTGTTACTTATAATTTTATAAATACAAAATGGTACAATGACACTTATAATTTATTGAACTAGGATTACAAATCAATTCACATGAAATGATAAATGAAAACTAAAATGAGAGGCACTTCATCACATTATTATTGTCAATGATTTATTCAAGTGAGGTTTCGATGGACAGCTAATTTGATGCCTAATCAAATATGACACACACCACACACTCTTTGAAATACATGGTTGTGAGTGTGGGGGATAATTCAGTGGTAGGTCCATGTCTGAAAAATTATTAAAACAAATTTGTTATTTGCCTAAAATGGAATAGGAATGCATTGAACATGATAAATTATGTTTACAATGCCATATATATAAATCTAAGTCATGTTACATCTCACAAGTTATAGTCAATTATCTGACCATAAAATTTATCTTTATGGGGTTTTGATTTGATTGGAAAGGTATATCTCATGTCCACTGATGGATAGAAATGTATAAACATATCTATAAAATATTTTACAAAATGGGTGGAGGCAATTACACTTGATTTTACCATAGAGGATGATATATGCAGGGTTTTGATGACCTATATTATCTCCCATTTTCGCATACCTTAAGCCATTGTTACTAATAATGGATCATCATCTAGAAATAAAATAGTGAAATAATTTTACATCAAGTATAAAATAAAACATACCTTCTCTGCACCTTATTACCCCTAGGTTAATGGACACAAATAAGCAACAAACAAGACTATTATGAAAATACTTGAAAAAAAAAATTGAACGATAGATCACTGATTGGAATCAATAAATGGTGTATGCTTTATGGGCACAACACACTAGTATTCATACATATACTCATGCCACACCTTATTCCTTAGTTTATGGTATAGAGATAGTTTTACCAATTGAACTAGAAATCCCCTCATTATGTGTTTCTCTCAAGGATATTATAAAATGTAATTATTATTATGAAAAATAGTGACATTAGTTGGAACAATTGAATGAAAAACGTACTCAAGACATTGAAAAGTTTCGATTTGATTATGATCTCATCAAGAATGCATATAAAAAAAATATTTGGCCACAAGAATTTGTTCTGTATGACATGATACTCAAAGAAAATCAAAATAATACTTTTTCATAAAAATATGAGAAAGGGAAATTAAAACCATATTGGTTGGGACCATTCATAGCCAAAAAAAAAATAGGCAAAGGTATATACCTCTTATCCATACTTGAATTAAAACCTCTCAAAAACCCAATGAAAATTATGCACGTACATAAATATCTTTCTTGAAATATTATAAAAATACAAAAAAAAGACCAAATATTTCAAAGATAGCATTTTTAAAAATAAGCTCCTAGTAGTACTATTTATAATACATATGTTATTTGCTCCATATTAGTGGATAGTATATCATTCCTTTCCTATATACATATGTGTTTCATACTTCATTTGAGTGTGATATAGGCATACCCAGATACATGATATATACTCATAAAGATGTTGGGACTTCCATCCACTCACGTCCTAAGTATATTGGGGGCATTTGTTCCTTTGATCATGAGACACCTAGGTTATATCATCCTATGATGAATTTACATTATCATTTTTATTATTGCATATTTACACATACCTATATCCATGCTTATACCTTTCATAGTTTACTTGATATGTTATGTACTTAAAATTGCTTGCAAACAAATATCTTTATGAATTAGTATGCTACATTTATGTTATTTTCCTACTTTCCTTGCTTAATATTGTATTGTATTATATTTATTGTTTCAACATTTAACTATGATATTTGATTGTGGGACCCATTTCATGCTTACCTATCTGGACATTTGGATATTTCATTCCATGCTTTGTGAACATTATACTAAGTCATGTCCTTTTGATTATGAGACATTTGAACATGCCCCTTGTATGAGGTCTCCTTAGATCATTTTCCTTTTGCTTTGATTTTGAATTCTCTTGTTTATGTGCTTGATTTATTGTTGAAATTTTACTATTACTCTCTATATTTTGTCATGATATAGATCATGCTTCTTAGGACTTGATGTGATCAAATACTATGTACCTCATTATTATATATACCTAGACGTGTTATTCCTATATGCTACATGATCCATACATATATTATATAGTTGTCTTATCCTTTTAATGTAAGGTAACTAATAGATTATATTTCCCCTCACCTCAAAAGTGGCAAATATCAATCGGGGCATGTCATAGAGGCATGAATTCCACATTTTCATAGTTTTAAATTTTAGTGGGGGCATGTCAAAAAGGCATGACCTCCACACTTATTTATTATTTAGCATCTCCATATTATAGTGAGGTCATGCTATACAAACATGTTCTTCAAATTCACACTAGTTCTTAGATTTCCCAAATTCAATGGGGGCATGCCATAAAAACATGCCCGTCACACTTGCTCCAATTTTAGATTCACTAGATTTCATAGTTAAATGATTTAGATAAATATTTGTGGTATCATTCTATACATTAGTACTATTATTACACCTATATTTCAACTTGAAAGATAGATGGGGTGCATATACCATGCAAAGGGAACCCAAAATTTTAAAGTTAGATAAATTTTTAAATTAAAAATACTATTATGGATTGTTATTATACCCAAGGTGGACTTCTATTGACTATTATCAAGCTAATCTACTGTAGTAGTTGGTTCACCTTTGGAAGGTTGAGTTGATTAAATCACTCAATCTTACCAATATTATGAGTTATATTTGATTAAATCATCTAACATTACCATAATTATAGGTTGGATTCCATTAAATTATCTTCCCTCAATAGATATATATTTTTAGTTGATTAAATTTCCCACACTCACTAGATTATGCACATATTTAGGTTGCATGATTGAAATGAAACAAACTCAATGGTCGTGTTACAACTTAGATTTACACCAATATTGGGGGAATGTATCCATACAAACACACACACACACACACACACACACACACACACACACACACACACACACACATGTATATATGTATAAGTTCAAAATTGTCCTAGACTCAAATTCAATGCTTCATATTGAAGTATCATTTCAAATCAAATTATTAAAAGGTAAGATGGTTGTATCAACATACATGTGTATTCCTAACCTTGCTATTTATACTTTCAAGCATTTCAAACTCTTTAAGTTTTAGATTTCATACACTAACCATATATTGTAACATGATTTTAGTTGTAGGTCAGTACCTAGTAAAGCACTCAAGTTGGGCTCACGTAAATACAAAGAGTGTTATACACACCCAGGTATGCATTTGTTTCCTTTAAACTAGTAATTTCATTACTAGATTAAGGGGGCAACATAGATACTAAAATATTATTTTATGTAGTACCTTAGTCTTGTACACTTGAAATATATATATCATAGTTGTATATTTTAGTTCTATACATTTCACTACTGAAAGTGTTGCTTTCATGATCTCTTTGTGCCTAATTACTTATCTCTTAGTATAACCATTATTACTATGATGACCAGGCCTTATATACTATGAAAAAATATTTAAACCTAATTATTATCCTTCACTTTTAGTTCTAGACTTGTACCTATTTTATGTCTTTTTAGACACTTACACCCTAGATAGACTCTCATGTCGATGCAAGTGTCTACTTTTCATAAAAAATGTCTAGTGCCCAAAACTCATACACTTTGAAAATAAACATATCTGAAAGGCCTACCTAAGGGATTTAATGTGAGATAATTATAAAATGGATTGGTATATATACAAGATCAAATCTCATTCATTCTTCACCTAAAACTCATAAGGCAACATGCCAAGAATCACTCAATAAAACACTCAAAAGAGCAAAACCTACCCTATTTATATATTACTCATATTACTAGTATTTCCATAGGTTAGAAGCATTCAAAGAGTAATTCATGTTCCATATTTACTAAGTTATAAACTAGGTCATTTCATGTACACATTACATCTTTGTGCACACACAAGCCAACATATAAGGGATAACTACATAAGTGTGAAGCCCTCTTCAAAATATTGTCTATGTAGGAGACACCCATTGATAGAGGGGTCCTTAGGTGATATCAACACCATGAGCCCACTAACCCATTTTTCCCACAGTCACTCTAAGAGTGAAGAGTTAGGATTTGATCATTTGATAAAGAGTGAAAACTTGTATGCATGATTTCAATAAATTAGAATAAAGGCAACATAAAACCCAAAAGTATCTAGTTGGTTGCATCTAGATATAATCATTATTATTTATAAGATACCTACATCAAAGTTAGACACCTGCATTGATGCAACTATTCAAATCTAATGCAAGTGTCCAAAGCCACAAAAAGAATATTACTAGAATCTAAAAATTGTTCCAGGATCATCTTCTATCCCACTTATAGCATGTTCCATATCATACCTACATTTGCATAGTAAACCAACTAAGTATCATTTATTTCTAATTCATTAAAATATCTATCAATAGTTGTATTTTACTATTTTATAAATCTTAGTTATATAAATTCAAAATACTATTTGTTTGAGTTTTCTATTAATTATCCTGCTCATTAGGTTAGTTCACTATCCTTGTGTAAAAACTAATCTAACACTCCTTAATCTTAGATAACTCAATGTTATCTAAATTTAGGGTTAAACATGAGGGGACAAGTCAGCTAAAATTGAGTGATTTCATAATTATAAATCTATTTCAATTTTGATGGAATCATTTGGAAAGAAAGAACTATGAAATTATAATAATGAGATAGTTTGAGTATGATGATAAGGAGCTTAGGAACAAACTAAGTAATTTCTATAGGTTATTAATACAAAATTGGGAAGGTTGAGCCCATACAAGGAAAACATATAAGAGAAAAGGGTATGTAAGAGCCACATGTGTACACACAAGTCATGTAAGGTGAGGATAGGTTAAACATGACATTTCCAAGTGTATAATACCATAATTGAGTGTTTACAATTCTATATCTATATCCTTTAATGTAAATTTGTCCATTGTCACTAATTGTTTATGTCAAAATTAACTATGATTAAAATTCTAACCCATATTTACTGATTATTTTTGTCCATAGTTATAATTTTATATGTTAATTCACTTACTCCATGGAGCTAAGGACACTGCTATGAATTATGAGCAAGACATGTCTAAAATAGATAAAGAGGTTAGTTTATACATGTAATTAGGAAAAAAGGTATTTTATACCTAGATAATGGTAGTAGTTCTTGTTACATCTTTTTCATTCCAATGGATCATGATTTTCACAAAAAAATCCTTGAGTTGGTTCTAGCTTCTTTTTTTCCACTAGTATCCCCTTTTTTTAAGGTTTGGTATTCAAATCTTTGCTAGGGTTGTTGTTGTAACATTTAATCATTATAATAGTCATAATAAGTTTTGTATTCTCTATTTAATGAATAAGGTGTATATTTTAGAGTTAGTTATAAATTAATAATCATGTATTCATATTTATCAACATGTTATTCATATTAGATCTAATTTTAATCAAAGTTGTATAAATTCATTCATTTCCATAGCATCATTTATATCATAAATATAAATTTTATTTAAAGTAATTTTTCAAAAGTGGGTATTTTAGTATCAATCTAATTAAAAAAACGCTTACCCATGAGGACCTTTTGTATAGATTCCAATCCATTAGTTTAGTTCATCTTTCTGTGATTATTTTTCATTTTATTTCAAAGTGGTTTGAAGTACAATCGCTTAACATCCTTATTAACTTAATATTTGATTTCCATCTCATATTTAATAAAGTAATTCAACTTTGTTTATGCATGTTCAATTCTACTTTGTATGGGCAGTTTCGAAAAGTCATACTAGTACTTCATTTCCAAGCATTTCAATTCCAACATTTATTTTAACAATGTGATTTACCATCAAGCAAAGAGTGATTTACATTTATTAAAAATAGTGGTTTGATTAAACTTAATATTTAATTATAATTTTGATTTCATTTCCCTATACTCAACACTTGAATAGATAGAGCCTCCTAATCAATAAAATATACCTATTGATGTATATATACTATATATCTTTAGTCAAAATATGTGTTCTTGGATTGACAAGTAAATGTATTTCACCTACACATAGAACCTTTAACACAACATGCATAGATATAACACATAGCTCAATCCCTAAAAATAACATTAAAATTACACATCAGTGACATAGGCAACATCTACCACATTGTGTCATGCTAGGTGGAACTTCTAAGGCTCGCGTTATGCTAGAGAATATGTAATTATAATACACACCCGTTAGTAAAGCCACATAACTATTAGAAAGCAAAGATTCATGCATGGAATCTCATCCATTTCAATTTACACAATGGTTCTTTGACCCTTCATAGATTTAATATATATGTGTATATATATATGGTATTAGATATTAATATGATAGTAAAATATAAGCAATAATGTATCTCCATTGAGACTATGTTGTACATACATAACGTAAAAATAAATAAATGCTTTATTTAAATTTTATTAATTTCTCTATTTAAATTTTTTTGATAATGTTTTTACACACACTTATATCACATCTAAATCTTCATTTAGAGTGTTTTCCCCAGACCTCAAGGATTTGGATTAGATGTGCCCCAACTTAAAGGTGATCTAAAGAAAAGGATAATATAATGAATCTAAAAATAGAGGGATTTTAGAGGGAAAAATTAATTAAGAGGTGCATATAATCCAATTTGAATGAAATTATCTATACATATATAAGTGCACTGAATTAGCATAAATTAACATAAAATAAGGCCACAACACCATTGTTGGTTTCTACAGGGTGGTTAAGTTAGCATTAAAATAACACTCTATTTAAGTTAGTGACACCTATCTGAAAAAAATGGGACCCTTTTCATGGTTGTAGAGGGCCCCACTAGTGGTGTTCTTTGAAGAGTTATTAAATAGCATAATACAAATGTAGTTTGATCAGTTTAAAGTGTGTGTTTTTTACAATTTTATCTAGGATCATTTTCACAAGATGTCACTTGCTAAATTGAGTTCCCCCTCTCATGTACATCTAAAAATCTTGAAAAATGTGTTTAATTGTAAAAAACATAAAATTTTACTATAGCTGGTTAAATGCCATGCCTCATACAAGGGCCACCCAAGTTGGAATTTTATATAGTAGTGGATTTTCCACTCTTATTCTTGGATAAGATAGAGATGGATTTGGGTTTTGATAATTCGATTGTGTCTTCCAACTTTCATTAAAAAATATTTTAAGGACCTACACAACCCTTAAAATAAACCTTACTATGAGTAGAGTTAGACCATGGCTAAAAAACCATTTCAACCAATATACCCTTCCTAACACATGTTATATGTGTTATTACACTAAAGGTGTTTCCCTAATTAAAATTAATGTCTTACAATGATGATTGAACCGATACTATTCATTTCACCTCAGCTTATAGATCTAATAACATGGTTACATATGTTAAATTCATAATTAAAAAATAACATGTATATATCATATATAACATGCAACATACAAATTAAAAATATAACATACATATGATGTAGGTAACATGCATGGTAATGTTTTTAATTATTATTAAATTATGTTTTAAATTATAAACATTACTATTTTATCAATATCACATGGCTAAAACTATTGATTATTATTAAAAATATTTTTGAATGGTTAACATTATTCTTCTATCAATATCTTATAACTATAAAAATATTTTTTGAGTTTTAAGATTTGAATAAGATAAATGTGTTTTATATATTTAATATTTGTATTTTCTAGGTTTTGGACCTATTTTTTTGGTTCATTTTTGTATTGATTTTTCGTGTTTTTGGGTTTCAAGGATTATGGTTTTTAGGTTTTTTAATATAAGTTTTAAATTTTTTTAGTTTTTATAATTTCAGGGTTTTTTTGGTTTAGGGATTCTATATCTCCATTTTTAAGGTTTTTGGGTTTTATGTTTTGGTTTTCATGTTCCACGTTTTGTATTTATGTGTAATTTTACATCAATATAGTTTTTATGTGTTTAAGGTTTACAGGTTCACAATTTTTTTGGTTTTTTTGGATTTTTTGGTTTTAGGTTTCAAGTTTTTGTATTTTCAAGGTATTCAACTTCATGATTTCATCTTTCAAGTTTTTGAATTTTCAGGGTATTTAGGTTCATGGGTTTTAAATTCAAGTTTGAGTTATTATGTTTTCAAGGTTTTAGGTTTGGGTATTTTAGGTTTTTGAAGATTTCAAGTTTCAGGGATTTTAATTTTATTATTTTATTTGTCAAGTTTCGGGTTTCATATTTTTGGATTTAGTGGTGTTTTAAATTAATTTATTGTTCGTGTTCTTAGGGTTTTTAGGTTCACGGTTTTTAATTTTTAAAGATTTGGGTTTCTGGGTTTAGGGTCTTCAAATTTGGAACTTTCAGAGTTTGGCTTCAAATTTAGATAATTTTGAGTTTTTTTTCCCCCAAATTTTAGTGTTTTTAAGTTCTAGTGTTTTTTGTTTTAGTTTTTCAAGTTTTAAGGTTAAAGGTTTTGATATTTTGAGTTTTTGTGGGAGTTTTATATCAATATAATTTTTTTACATTTGAAGTTGGGCTCTAAATTTTTGGGTTTAGAGTTCTTAGGTTTTGGGAGTTTCAAGTTTTTTTGGGTTCTCAGGTTCTGGGCATTCAAGTTCCATGCTTCATGGTTTTTTTTTTTTTTTTTGCTTTTTTGGGGTTTCAAGGTTTGGGACTTTTAGGTTTCATGTTTTAGGGTTCTCAGGTTTTATTTAGTTAGTTATTTTTTTTTCATATTAGGGAAAAAATATAAATAAAATAATAATGGGTTACAAAACCCCATGCTATAAAAATTTGCACCTAAAAAAGGGCCCCAAACTTCTAATAAAAATAAGATTCTTGTTGAGTATATTCAAACAAATGGTTTTAGAAGCTGGTGTGCTCTTTCAAAGTAATCTAGTTTGTATATAATATGTATGTATGGAATTGATTTAATTTATATAAAATTCATGCATACCAACATAAAAAAATCATTTACATTGAAGTAAAATTCACATGTATGCTCATTGGGTAATGAATTTGGCGAGTATATATTGAATTTGAAATGAAGTGTATATGTTGTGATTAAAAGATGATTTATATTTTAGAAAACATGTATTTTTATAATAAGTTTTTATGTATATAGGAAATGAGATATATTTTATATGTAGATGATTCATCTTGGAAAAATAAATTATGCAAAGGAAGAGGAAATAGTTCATAAATTCTTAAATGTTACATACCAGATTTAGTGTCTAAAATTCTATATCTATATATGTTAAGGTAGATTTGTCCATAGCCACTTATTTTCTATTCTAAAATTCACTATGCCAACCCATATCAACTTATTTTTCTAGTATATGTGCTATAGCCATTAATTCACTTGTTGCATACAACTAAGGGTCCTGCTACATGTTATGACTAAAACATGCCTAAAATGGATAAAGAGCTTAGTTTTTGTATGTAATTGGAAAAAAGTATTTTTCAACATATAAGATGCTTTTAGTTCTTATTACATCCTCTTCATTACAATGGACTATGATTTTCATAACACACTCCTTGATGTGGTTCCAACTACTCCTTTTTCACTTGTATCCCATTTTTTAATGTTTAGTCACTATAATAGTCATAATAAGCTCTACAATATCTATTTACTAAAGTAGGTGTATTTTTTAGAGATAATCATAAATTAATAATCATTAGTTTATAATTATTAATAAACCATTCATAAAAAATCATCATAATCAAAGTGATATCAATTAATTCATTAGTATAGGATCATTTATATCATTAATATTAATTTTAGTTGAAGCAATATGTCTTAGTTAGAGGCAAGGATTTAATTATCAATCCAACTAAAAAGAGGCCTGCTCATGATGACCTTTTTATAGATTCACATCCATTAGATTAGTTAATATTGTTGGAAGTATTTTAAATCAATTTCAAAGTGGTTTAAATAAAAATTACTTGATTTCCTTCTCTACTTAATATTTCATTTAATTTTCATATTTAATATAGTAATTTAACTCTATTTATACATGTTTAATTCTAATTTGTATGGGAAGCTTCCAAAAATCATATTTGTATTTAATTTCTAAGCATTTCCATACCAACATTTCTTTCAGCGATATGATTTACCATCAAATAAAGAGTGATTTACAATTATTTCAAAGGATGGTTTGATTTAGCTTAGTATTTACTTCAAATTTTGATTTCATTTCCCTATACTCAACACTAGAATAACTAAAGCCTCCTAGTGAAACAAACAAATGTACTTCTACAAATACAATGTAGATTCTTAGTCAAAATATGTGTTCCTAGATTGAAAAGAAAATTTATTTCACCTACACAACCTTTACACTTATACCTTCAACACGACATCTGCAAACATAATACATATCTATGTGGAAATTCCAAGGCTCACAATATACTAGAGAATATGTCAGTATACTACACACCCACTAGTCAACACATGTAACTGTTGGAAGGTGAAGAGTCAAACATGGAATTTCAACCATTCCAATTTATATAATGGTTCTTTAAGCATTAAAAACTTTATAATTTATGTGTACATATCTTTGGTATTAGATATTAATATGATAATAAAAGATAAGCAACCATACATCTCCATCGAGAGTATGTTATACATGCATAATATAGAAAACTAATAAACATTTTTGTTATAGTTATATTATATTCTCTATTTTGAATCTTCTTGATATTTATTTTTCACACACTTATATCACATCTAAATCCTCATTTTAAAGTGTTTTCCCTCAAACCTCAAGGATTTGGATCAAGTGCACCCAACTTAAAGGTGATGTAAGATAAAAGATAAGATAACAAATCCAAAAATAAAAGGATTTTAGAGGGATTGAAGTGAGAAAGAGGTCCCATATTTTCTAATATGAACAAAATTAACTATATTTTGATAAGTGCAGATTATTAACATAAAATAAGGGGATGGCACCATTTTAGGTTCGTACATGGTGGTTAAGTCATCATTTAAATAACACTCTATTGAAGGTAGAAACATATATCTCACATAAAAATGGAACCCATATTTATAGTTTTAGAGGGGCACACAAGTAGTGTTTTTAGAGGTGTTTCTAAATAACATCAACTAAACTTAGCTTGATTAGTTAAAAGGGTGTGTATCTTATAATGTGACCTAGGTTAAAATGCAAAATATATCATTTGATAAACTGAGTTCCCCCTCTCATGTTCATAAAAAATGTGTCCAATCATAAAAATATAGAAGTTGACCATAGTTGGTTAAATGACATGCCCCATACAAGAGCCACTCAAGTTAGAATTTTATATAGTAGTGGGTTTTCTACACTTTTGTATGGAGTAAAAAAGCTGGATGTGGGTTTGTATAATTCTAATGTGCTTTCCAAAGTTCAGTAAAATAAATTATAATGACCTACACAAATCATAAAACAAACCTTACTATGAGTAAAGTTAAACCATGGCTCGAAAGCTATTTCAACCAATATAACCTTCCCAATATACATTATATGTGTTATTACATGAATGATGTTTCCCTATTGAAATTAATGTCTTACATAGATGGTTGAACGAACAATATTTAATTCACTTTTGCCTATATATCTAATAAAATGGTTACATATATTAAAATTTTAATTAAAAGATAACGTGTAAATATCACATATAAAATATAACGTAGATATTAAAAATATAACATACATATGTCACAGGTAACATGCTTAGGGAAGTTTTACATAAATATATTTTTCTTATTTTTTGAGATTTTGGGTTCTAAATTTTTAGATTAAGAATTCTCAAGTTTTGGGATTACTAGTTTATTTTTAAAATTTAAAATTTTTAATTTTTTTTTGGGTTGTGAGTTATGGATTTCAATCTTAAATTTTTTAAAATATTTCACATCAATTTCTTCATTGAAAATTATTTAAATTTAAATTTTTTATTTTCAAACTTCTAAATTCAATTTCATAGTACTCAATATATAATGAAACCTTAAAATACTATTACTAATAATATAATACCTATAACATTTTATATATATTAAATATATTAACCTTATATAATGTAAATAAATATTACGGAGGTACATACATTGTATCTATTTATAATGATAAATATAGATTAAGATATATTAAGTGAATCTGTAATATTTATTTTTAATGGGTTGGTAAATTGGGGTGGTAGATTATTAAGGTGACGGACACCACTCGTATTATAAATAAATACATACATTCTGCATATTGGATGGACCACTACAACCTTTATTTGCCTTTTCAATAACCAGCTTAGGAAAACGCCATGTCAAGCCGAGCTTATTAATTACTCTTCATGTGGAGCCCCGAGTCTTTATTATCTACATAACAATCTGCATGGGAGTTCTAAACTTGAAAAAATTGTCGGTGCCTTTCTGCTGAAATCCTGTTTTATTCAGTTCGTTATTTTTCTGCTGCAGTAGAGGAAAAACACAGAAAATAATAATGGCCCATGTTACAGGGAAAATCTGGACCTGAACAATGCGCTTTGGACCTCTGATGAAGACAAGATTCTTGTTGACTGTATTCAGAAAAAATGGCTATGGACGCTGGCGTGCTGTTCCGAAGCGAGCTGGTCAGTATATAATATATGTTACCCAATGATTTAATTTCTATAAAATGCATGCATACCGACATAAAAATCATTTAGGTTGAATTAATATTCACATTGTAGAATACATGCATTTTTATGCACGTAGGAAATGTGAAAGCGGAGTTCAATAACAACCACCACACCATCCAACCACTGTAGAGTTGACAAGTGTTATCGCTGTAACTTAATAACCAATTAATTATTAATAATTACCTGGATGATGTGGTGGTCTTTATTGATTCGTCTTGGCAAAACAAAGTCTGCAAAGGAAGCGGAAATAGTTTGCAGATTCAAACATGTTACATGAGAACTTATGTATATACGTTGTGAATATATACAATATGAACGTGGACAGGGCTGTTGAGGTGCGGGAAGAGTTACCGTCTGCGTTGGCTTAATTACCTAAGACCAGATATCAAGGGAGGTCGACTTAGCCCAGAAGAAGAAAGTATCTATTATCACTGAAAGATTGATTGCGAACTGTGCTTAGATATACTGTTTACAATCATGCCGGTATTATAAGTTTTTGTCCTCATTACCGCTGCATTGCATTTAAAAGTATTGTTGCCCTGATTAATGGCTATTGCGTAAAGTTTTTGTAGTCGTTATTGTGTTGCATTGAAAATTATTGTTGCCAGTTTATCTGATGAATTGAAAGGTGTTGTGGCCAGTTTTGTTGGCGGACGTGGACTCCAAATCAGCTTCTTTAATCTCCCCTGCCACCGTTCCTCAACGACTCTCCACCAACTGCATTTACTTCATTCTTCTCTTATCTTTCTATTGTCTTCGTTGATTCTAGACTCTTCTGATTTAGGGCAAAGTTCTGGAAGCTTCTCCATACGATAGGAAAAAGCTTTGTTTTGTAAATGATAAAATATATATACTCTGTTTTTGAAGAAGATGATACTCTGTGTTTTTGGAAAAATGAAGGCATCATTGTAAGAGCATTGGCAGCTCTGTTAATTAAAGGCATTAATGAAAATTCTGTTTTGTTTTAATATTTCTTCTGTTGTTGTGTTACATTCCTCTTTTCAGTAGTATTCTAGGATTTGCCTTGTCTCTGTTTGCTCCAACAAAAGTGGTATCAGAGCAGGTTGTTGATGTCTGTTGAGATTGCAGATTTCTGAATTGCAGATGAAGCTAAAGAAGATCAAATTACAGTGTGCAAAGGTACTCAAAGAAATAAGAGATTGAAGCTGCTTTCACTGGAAGCTGGAGAATCCTTGTTTGAATATAAGCCATCGTAGGAGAGATCTTTGAAAGCTGCTGTCAAAAAAAAGAAAAAAGAAAATGACCCATCACTGAAAGAGAATCTGCAGAAGTCCGAGGAAGATTAAATAGATTGAAAAGGAAACAAAGGAATTGCAGTGACCAGAGGTAGAGTTTTATTTTGAAAAATCATGGCAAGTGGAAGTATTACTCAGCCTCAAATTCCAATATTTAATGGGAAAAATTATGACTTTTGGAGCATAAAAATGAAAACCCTGTTTTGCTCCAAGGATGTTTGGGATTTGGTTGAAAATGGGTTTCCTGAACCAGTAGACCAACAAGCTTATCAGGCTCTTTCACAAGCTGAGAAGGATTCCAAAGCATTGTTTTTTATTCAGCAGGCAATGGAAGAATCAATTTTTCCAAAAGTAGCAGCTACCACAAGATTAAAGCAGGAATGGGAAAGTTTACAAACAACATACCAAGGCACAGGCAAAGTGAAAACAACAAAGTTACAAATTCTTAAAACGGATTTCAAAAGCTTGCAAATGAAGGATTCAGATTCAATAGATTCATTCTTTACTCATGCAATGGCAATAGTAAATCAGAATAGATCATATGGAGAAACCATTGGAGATCAAAAGGTTGTAGAGAAGATACTTAGAAGCTTACCCATAAAGTTTGATCCAGTTGTAATGGCAATTGAGGAGTTCAAAGATCTTACTCAGCGATTAGTAGATGAATTAATGGGATCACTCTTAGCACATGAGCAGAGACTAAATCGATCTGTGACATCTTCATTGGAGAATGCATTCAAGACTCAGCTTTCATTTGGTAGAATAAGAGGGAGATCAAATTATAGCAGAGGCAGAGGATGTTTTACACCAAGAGGAGGAAGACAAAATACACAATTTGAAAGTAAAAGACCAGCATCAAACTCACATGCTCATTCTACATCAACAAGAGGAAGGGGAAGTAGCCATTCTCATAGTCATCATCAAAGAGAAAGGTATGATAAATCCAACATCCAATGTCATTATTGCAATAAATTTGGGCATTTTGCATCAGAATGTACGAAAAGTCAATATGACATAAATAAGCAAAAGACAAATTTTACAAATGAAAATCAACCCAACCCTAGTGACCAAAACACCATCTTGATAACATGCAATGTGGCACAAGAGAGCTCCAAAGAAGTATGGTTCCTAGATAGTGGTTGTAGTAATCATATGAGTGGGAGTAAGTAGATGTTTCAACAATGGATGATTCAATAAAATCTGAAGTAAAATTGGGAAATGATCACCGTGTTTCAATCATGGGCAAGGGGTCAATTAACATAAGAACTAAGCAAGATGAAGAGAAGCATATTTCTGATGTATACTATGTTTCTGGATTGCAACACAATCTCATAAGCATTGGACAACTATTGCAAAAATGATATAGAATATACTTTGAAAATGGTGAATGTTTGATTCTAGATAAGAAACCAAGCAATAGGCTGATTGCAAAAGTTGAAATGACAAAAAATAGGATGTTTCCACTTAGAATCCAAAGTGAACTATTTTTTGAGCTACAAGGATTGCAAAGTGTTGCTAAACTAGCTTCCAAAGCCTCGTACAAAAATGAATCTTGGCTATGGCATTTAAGACTTGGACATTTAAACTTCAAAGGATTACAATTTCTATATAAGAAAAGAATGGTATATGGATTGCCACCGATAGAGCCACCTAACACAACATGTGAGAGTTGCATATTGGCAAAGCAACATAGAAAAAAAAATTAGTTGGGGAGTCTTATAGGGAAAAACATCCACTTGAGATAGTGCATTCAGACCTTTGTGGACCCATACAAACACCATCCATAAGTGGAAGACTTTATTTCTTGACATTCATTGATGATTTCAGCAGGAAAGTATGGGTTTATTTCTTGAAATACAAATCAGATGTATTTGCTGTCTTTAAGGAGTTCAAGGCAAAAGTTGAGAAAAAAAGTGTTTATTATATTAAAACATTGAGAACCAATCAAGGTGGTGAGTACATATCAAATAATTTTCAAAATTTTTGCAAAGAAAATGGCATAAAAAAGCAATTTACAACAAGGTACACTACTCAAAAAAATGGTGTAGCTGAGAGAAAGAATAGAACAATCATGGAAATGGCACGAAGTATGATAAAATCAAAACATCTACCAAATGAGTATTGAGCTAAAGCAGTTGCATGTTCAGTATACATATTAAATAGGTGTCCAACAAAAGCAGTGATAAATAAAACACCAGAAGAAGCTTGGAGCAAAAGGAAGCACAATATAACACATTTGAGAGTCTTTGGTTGTGTAGCATACTCCTTGATACCTCAAGAGTTGAGAAAGAAACTAGATGACAGAGGAGAGAAGTGCATATTTGTGGGTTATAGTGAACAATCCAAGGCATATAAGTTATACAATCTTATCACAAAGAAGCTAATAATAAGTCGTGATGTTGAGTTTGTTAAAGAAGAAGCTTGGGATGGCAACGTAGACAAAACAACTACAGTTGCAGCTAGTGTTCCACAAGAAAATGAAGAGAATGAAGCTCAAGGTGTGAATCCTACTACATAAGCAAATGTTCATACAACACCTTCTAGGGCATCTACCACTCCAAATCCTACTACTCCAGCAAGTAATAACAATAGTGAGTCTTATAATCCAACACTTGCGTCACTAAGTTCAAGGTCTATAAATACTTCAAAGAAGACACGAAGTCTAAGAGAGATATATGATGAAACACAAGAGGCTGAAAATGATGATTTACGCTCTAATTTTGCATTCTTAACACAAGCTAATCCAATTTATTTTGAAGATGCCATTAAAGATGACAAATGGATTGCAGCCCTGAATGAAAAAATTCAATCAATAGAAAATAATCAAACTTGGGATCTAGTAGAACTTATTAAAGGCAAGGATGTGATTGGAGTTAAATGGGTTTGCAAGACAAAGTATAATGCTAATGAAAAAGTAGAGAAACACAAGTCAAGACTAGTAGCTAAAGGTTTCACACAACAACCGGGCATAGACTACAATGAAACATTTGCACCTATGGCAAGATTAGATACCATTAGAATGGTTTTATCTATTGCAGCTCAAAACAATTGGAGGGTTTACCAAATAGACGTTAAATCAACATTCTTGAATGGCATTTTAGAAGAAGAAGCATATATAAAATAGCCACCTGGTTATGAAGTTTTGGGAGAAGAACATAAGGTATACAAGCTGAAAAAGGCTCTATATGGTTTGAAACAAGCTCCTAGAGCTTGGTATAGCAAAATAGATTCTTATTTTGTGAACAATGGGTTTAGCAAGTGTGTCAAAGTGAATGATGAAAGAGAAATCTTGATAGTTTGTTTTTATGTAGATGATTTGATATTCACAAGTAACATGTCAATTAACCCATTCAAGGCAGCCATGGAAAGAGAATTTGGTGCTCATGAGATACTTTCTTGGGATAGAGGTAAGTCAAAATGATCAAGGCATTTTTATATGTCAAAGCAAGTATGCTAATGATTTGTTGAAGAGGTTTAAGATGACAAATGTGAATCCAACCCCTACACCAGTTGCATTGGGTTTAAAACTCAACAAGGATGGCAAAAGTCCTAGTGTAGATGCAACATTATTCAAAATATTAGTTGGTAGCGTCATGTATCTAACTGCCACAAGACCAGATATCATGTATGGGGTTAGTCTCATTTCTAGATTCATGGACAAACCAAATGAATCACATTGGAAAGATGGAAAAAGAGTTTTAAGGTACATAGCTGGAACAAAGAGTTTTAAAATTTTGTATACATCTTCAAATGATTATAAATTGATTGGATATACAGATAGTGACTGAGGAGGTAGCATAGATGATAGAAAAAGCACTTCAGGGTATATCTTTCATCTAGGATTGGGTGCTATCTCTTGGGCATCAAAGAAACAACCAATTATGACACTCTACTCAGCTGAAGCAAAATATGTTGCAGCCACATTAGCAGCTTGTCAAGTAGTATGGATGAAAAGAGTACTTTCAGATTTGAGGCATCCACAAGAAGAACCTACAAAAAATTATTGTGATAATAATTCTGCAATTGCTTTATCCAAAAACCATGTCTTTCATAAACGGAGCAAGCATATTGATATGAGATATCATTTTATCCGAGAATTGGTGAACAATGGTGACATATATCTTGAGTTTTGCAAGTCCAATGAACAACGGGCAGACATCCTCACAAAGCCGCTTGCAAAGAATGTTTTTGAACATCTTCGAGAAGGAATTGGTATTGCAGACATACATGGCAGTGAAGATTAAGAGGGAGTGTTGGTGGACGTGGACTCCAAATCAGCTTCTTTAATATCCCCTGCCACCGTTCCTCAACTACTCTCCACCAACTGCATTTACTTCATTCTTCTCTTATCTTTTCTATTGTCTTCATTGATTCTAGACTCTTCTGATTTAGGGCAATGTTCTGGAAGCTTCTCCATACGAGAGGAAAAAGCTTTGTTTTGTAAATGATAAAATATATATACTCTGTTTTTGAAGAAGACGATACTCTCTGTTTTTGGAAAAATGAAGGCGTGACTGTAAGAGCATTGGCAGCTCTGTTAATTAAAGGAATTAATGAAAATTCTGTTTTGTTTTAATATTTCTGCTGTTGCTGTGTTATATTCCTCTTTTCAGTAGCATTCTGGCATTTGGCTTGTCTCTGTTTGCTCCAACAAGTTATTCTTATGGTTGTAACAATTGCACCAAAAGGCGCTCTTGTTTAACTATCATCTGAAAGTAAACAGCAGTCGAAAGAACCCATTGCCAAAGGTTTTTTTTTTTTTTTTTTATTTTTTTTTTTCTTCTTGTGGAACAATTGCACTCTTCTTTTAATATGATTGAACCCTGCAGATGGCCTACAATAGCTTCCCAGCTGCCAGGGAGAACCGACAATGAGATCAAGAACATCTCGAACACCCACCTGAAGAAAATGCTGCTGCAAATGGGATTGGATCCATCCACCCATGCACCCACATCTGAGACAAACACTGCAAGAAGGTCACAGGGATCTCAGTCCTCAGCACTGACGAGGCACATGTCACAGTGGGAAAACGCAAGGCTTGAAACTGAAGCAAGGCTCTCTAGAGAGTTGACTTCTTTTCGTGAGTTGATGGGAAACGATAATGCAGAGGTCGATGCCAAGGCACCCACTGACTTTTTCTTGACGCTATGGAATTCAGATCTAATTGTAATCGGAGTTGGAGTAATTCATTCATTTTCATAGCATCATTTCTACCATCAATAGAAATTTGATTCGAAGTAATCTGTGTTAGTTAGAATCGGGGATTTTAGTATCAATCCAACTAAAAAGGGGCCTACTCGTGAGGACCTTTTGTATATATTCTCATCCGTTAGATTAGTTCATCTTTATTGTGAGTATTCTCATTTTATTTCAGAGTGATTTGAAGTACAATTATTTTACTTCCTTTTTAGCTTAATCTTTGATTTTCATTTCATATTCAATAAAGTAATTAAACTTTGTTTATGCATGTTCAATTCTAATATGTATGGGAAGCTTCCAAAATTCATATTACTTATATTTCATTTCCAAATATTTCAATTCCAACATTTATTCAAGCAATGTGATTTACCATCATGCATTAGTCATTTACATTAATATTTATTGTAAGTAGTGGTTTGCTTTAGCTTAATATTTATTTAAAATTTTGATTTTATTTTTATTATAACCTCCTAATAAATAAAATATACTTATTGTTGTATATATATGTATATTCTTAGTTAATTTATGCATTTTTCGATTGATAAGTAAATATATTTCATTTACACACAATTTTAGCACAACATCCATAAGCATAACACGTAGCTCAGTCCTTGAAAATAACATTCAAATTATACATTAATCACATGGACAACAACTATCATATTGTGCCATTTTAGGTTGAACTCCCAAGGCTTGCATTATGCTAGATCATATATCATTATACCGCACACTCATTAGTCAAGCTACATAACTATCAAAAGGCATAGAGTCATACATGGAATCTCAACCATATCAATTTACATAGTGGTTCTTTAATATTTCACAAATTTAATATCTATATATACATATATATGGTATTAAATATTAATATGATAGTAAAAGATAAGCAACAATACATCTCTATCAGGAGTATACCATACATATATATTGATAAAACTGATAAATTCTTTATTCTAGTTTTATTAATTTCTCTACTCTAAATATTTTTGATAATGCTTTTACAGACTTATATCAAGGATTTGGATCAAATACACCCAACTTAAAAGTGATCTAAAGAAAAAGATAAGATAATAAATCTAAAAATAGAGGGATTTTAAAGGGACAAAATTGAGCAAGAGATACAAATAATCTAATTTGAATAAAATTATCTATACATAGATAAATGCACTAAACTAACATAGATAAGTGCGTTGAACTCATAATGCCATTTTAGGTTTCTACATGCTCATTAAGTTAACATTCAAATCATACTTTATTGAAGGTAGTGACACCTATCTAACATAGCACCCCCTTTCTGATTGTAGACGGGCCCACCAATGGTGTTATTGGAAGAGTTGTTATAGAACACAATCTAAATGTAGCTTGATTAGTTGAAAGTGTGTGTTTTTTACAATGTGATCTAGGATCATTTTCACAAGATGTCATTTGATAAAGTGAGTTGCCACTCTCATATACATATAAAAATCTTTAAAATGTGTTCAATCATAAATAAATATAAAAATTTACGTTAAATTCCATACCCCATACAATGGCCACCTAAGTTGGAACTTTATATAATAGTGGGCTTTCCACTCTTTCACATGGAAAAGATAGTGATGGATGTGGGTTTTTATAATTCAAATATACTTTCCAACTTTTATTTTAAAATATTATATTGACCTACAAACCATTTGAACCAATATACCCTTCCCAACATACATTATATGTGTTATTATATTAAAGATGTTTCTCCTATTAAAATTATTGTCTTAAAGTGATGATTGAACCAATACTATTCATCTCACCTTGGCTTATAGATCCGGCAACATAGTTATATATGCAAATAAAAATAAAACATGTATATATCATATATAACATGCAACATAGAGATTAAAAATACCACATATATGTGTCATAGGTAACTTGCATTTTATATATTTTTTAATTATTATTAATTTATGTTTTAAATCATCAATATTAGTCTTTTATCAACATCTTATAATTATAAAAATATTTTTCAGGTTCCAAGATTTAAATAAGATAAATGTGTTTTATATATCTAATATTTATATTTTCTAGGTTTTGAGCCTGTTTTTGGTTCAATTTTTGTATCGAGTTTTGGTGTTTTTGGTTTTTAAGTTAATGGTTTTCAGATTATTTGGTATAATGTTTTATAATTTTTAAGTTTCAAAGTTTATGGTTTTTAGATTTTTCTAGTATTAAGGTTTTTGATTTGGAGCTTTTAGGGCTCACTTTTTAAGGTTGTTGAGTTTTACATTTTCATTTTCATGTTCCAAGTTTTGTATTTATTTAGAATTTTATGTAATATAATTTATGTATTTAAGGTTTACAAGTTCATAATTTTTGAGTTTGGTATTTTCTCTTTTTAAATTTTAGGATTCAAGTTTTAGGATTTTGATGCACTGGCATCATTCACATCTCTGCTAATATTTTCTTTTTCTGCTCAAATTTATTTACCTCAGACTCAATAGTGTCACTGCCAAGAGTTGCATCTGGGGAATCCTCCTCCAAACGGGGTTGTCATGTTTGAAGTAAGGCCCTTGACCTTTGCATACAATTATGCTGCTCCTGTTTCTAGCTGTGGATCAAGTATCAGCGGATACTTTAATAAAATGGAATTATAAAGTTTGAAATTCACAAATCCCATAAGAGTCTCATAAATCTCTACAAAAGTCCGCATGACACGAAAATCAACATTACTAGGGAGAACTTGATGGAGAACATGTGGTGTAAGCCACGTAATACTCTGACCATCGACTTCCGCCTGGTAATAAATGCCTTTCACAGACACAAATATCTTACATAAACAATGCTTTCTTAGAAATGAAGGCCTGCCACTCGAGACTTAAACAAAACTCATGGTAATTTTAGTTGAAGACACTTACCGAAACTGCCCAGTAATCTCTGAACCGAACTCACCAAACTTTTACCAATCGATTTCAAGCCTTCAACGAGCCTTTATACCTTTGAGAAAGGTTTTGTGCACTTTGTTCCAATTCTTTATCCCAACTGGCAGTTTATCTCCTCGATTCACGTGTTATTTTCTTTCAAGTTCTTATTTAATTATGACTTAAAAGTTAGTTATCTACAGTCTTTAACTTTGATTCAAATACCATGCATCAAATTATTATCTTATGAGTTTGAGTGTCACCGTATTAACAAATGTTTTAAAGCCATTTCCTGTTGTTCGCTATTACACAGTTGTCTTCTTTTTCCAATCTTCTAGTTATTTCCATGCTCCTTGCAGTCACTTTTAAATAGGGACTCGCACTCTTTCTTGTCTCCTTCATATTCTTTTGTTGGACTCAACTTACTCAGTCAACTATGAGTTCCGTATTTGCATACATACCCGAGATCTCAAGCATATCAATTTCAAACACCAGAAAACTCATCGCCAGGCCTCTAAAGAGAGATGTCAATTACTCACTGCGTGATATTCGCCTTCTTCATTGTCTTCACATAATCCTTGCTATCATTACGTCTAGGGTTCGAACCTCCCGAAACAGCCTTTTCATCTAACACCAGCAACGTCGTAGCCATATCAAAATATTCTTTTAAGTCCTCATACTGATCTACACATTCTGTTATGTCAATAGAATCTCGAAATGATTCTATTACTTCTTCTTCCTCTTGGTTCATGTCCTATATAAGTAGGACTTCTTTCACCAGTTCTTTCTCTGTACCTGTAAACATATTACATAAAATATCAGAATTAAAAGCTTGAGTCTTGATTGTCTCTTTTCTGTGTTCCTTCTGGACTCGGCTTCCACCATTTTTATTTGTTTTCTCGAATTTCTAATTTTTTGTTACCTATGCTTTCTTTTTACAAGCTGCTTCACTAACCACCTTACCTTTTTATTCACTTCAATTACCAATTTATTTTTTTTCATTTTCTTGCAGGAGCTCTATCATGAGCTTTACCTTCTCTATCATTTCTGTTATCTCCTAGATTTCAATTTCACAGATTAATCCTTCATTCATTACGTTACTTTCCTTCCTATTCTTCCTTGGTAGTTTTTCCATCTTAATCTATTTCTCTCACCTTATTTTTTGTCTCAACCAACTCTTTCGCCTTGTGACAAACTCCTCCAAGTCTCACCTAGACTTTGGTCTTTTGACTTTCTCTATCCAAGGCTTTTCTCTTGGATCTGCACTTTGAGTAACTATTGTGCTCTTCACTTGAGCTTCTTCTGAGCTTTCTTTAAGCTCTTTTTCCACTTAAGCTTTCTCTAGCTTATTTTTATCTTAAGCCTTAATGGCTCACAACTACTAGAACCGCCACTTCCTGCAAGACCTTTAACACAACAACTTCACAAAATAAAATTCATACCAGCTTCAATATTTTAGAGACTTCTTTCAAACTTCCTTTATAGCAACATACAATTTTAAAAATTAAAAATTTCAAAACAACTTAAATTCACTTTTTCCCATGAACTCTTACTATCTTTGTGCTTTGTCTTTATGCTCTATACCCTCTATCTTTAAACTTTTTTCATTAAAACCTTGCATAGATTTTGACTATCAATTTACCAATAAACCTGTATGAAATCACAACCACTGTCAGGCTAAAGAAATCAATCTAAAAATTGATTAGAATCACTACGAATATCAAACCCAAAATCTCTACCCTATCATTTGCATTATCTCAACATCTCATTCCACACTCAGAGCTTAAAACATAAGCACAACTATAGCTACCCATATTATTACAAATCTGATCTAAGAGCTTATACTAACTCTGACACCAAAAATTGATGCACTGGTTTCATTCACATATCTGCTAATATTTTCTTTTTCTGCTCCAATTTATTTACCTCAGACTCAATCGTGTCACTCCCAAGAGTTGCATATGGGGAATCCTCCTCTAAGATGGGTTGTCATGTTTGAATTAAGCCCTTGACCATTGCATACAATTCTAATGCTCCTACTTCTAGATATGGATCAAGTATTGATGGATACTTTAATAAAATAGAATTATAAAGTTTGAAATTCATAAATCCCATAAGAGTCTCATAAATCTCTAAGAAAGTCTGCATGACATGAAAATCAACATTACTAGGGAGAACATGATGGAGAACATGTGGTGTAAGCCACATAATACTCTGACCCTCTACTTCCATCTAGTAATAAATGTATTTCATAGACACACATATCTTACACAAATAATGCTTTCTTAGAAATGAAGGCCTGCCACTCGAGACTTAATCAAAACTCAGGTAATTTTAGTTGAAGAAACTTATCGAAACTACCCCATAATCTCTTAACCAAACTCACCAAGATTTTACTAATTGATTTCAAGCCTTTAACAAGCATTTATACCTTTGATAAAGGTTTCATGCACTTGTTCCAATTCTTTATCCCAACTGGCAGTTTATCTCCTCGATTCATGTTTTATTTTCTTTCAAGTTCTTAT
>JARHVA010002615.1:2165000-2237500 GCA_037957365.1 Torreya grandis
TGTAAATTTCAAGGCTCACAATATGTTATAGAATATGTCATTATGCTACACACCCACTAGTCAATCCACATAGCTATTAGAAGGTGAAGAGTCACACATGGAATCTTAACCATTCCAATTTTCATAATGGTTCTTTAAGCATTAACAACTTTGTAATTTATGTGTACATATCTATGGTATTAGATATTAATATAATAGTAGAAGATAAGCAACTATACATCTCCATTGAGAGTATGTTATGCATGCATAATGTAAAAATGAATGAACATTTTGTTATAATTATATTATATTCTTTAATTTAAATCTTGTTGATATTTGTTTTTTACACACTTATATCATATATAAATCCTCATTTAAAGTGTTTCCCCTCAAATCTTAAGAATTTGGATGAGGTGCACCCAACTTAAAGGTGATTTAAAGTAAAATATAAGATAACAAATCCAAAAATAAAAGTATTTTAGAGGGATGGAAGTGAGAAAGTGGTCCCATATTTTCCAATATAAACAAAATTTGCTATACTTATAACTGCATATTATTAACATGAATTAACATAAAATAAGGCCATGACACAATGTTAGGTTTGTACATGGTGGTTAAGTCAACATTCAAATAACACTGTATTGAAGGTAGAAACATATATCTTACATAAAAATGGACCCATATTTAGGGTTGTAGAAGGGCACCCAAGTGGTGTTTTTATAGGTGTTTCTATATAACATCAATTGGACATAACTTGCTTAGTTAAAAGGATGTGTTTGTTATAGTTTGGCCTAGGTTAATATGCACAATATATAATTTGATAAACTTAGTTCCTCTTCTCATGTTCATCAAAAAAAGTGTTCAATCATAAAAATATAGAAGTTGACCATAGTTGGTTAAATGACATGCTCCATACAAAATCCACTCAAGATAGAATTTTATATAGTAGTGGGGTATCCACACTTTTGCATGGAGTAAAAAAGATGGATTTGAGTTTTTATAGAATAAATCTTATTATTAGTAAAGTTAAACCATGGCTCAAAAACTATTTCAACCAATGTAACCTTCCCAACATATTTCATTTCACGTTAGCCTATAAATCCAATAAAATGGTTACATATATTAAATTTATAATTATAAAATAATACGTATATATCATATATATATATATATATATATATATATATATATATATATATATATATATAATATTTTTGAATGGTTAACAGTATTCTTCTCTCACTATCATATAATTTTAAAAGTATTGCTAGGATCCAATGTTTGAATAGGATAAATGCATTTTATAATATTTATATTTTCTTGGTTTTTGAGTTCATTATATTTTAGGGTTTTAAGGTTTATGTTTTTGGAGGTTTTGAGCTCTTCTAATTTTAGAATTCGTAATTTTTGAGTTTTTATTTCTCTAAGGTTTTTTGGTTTGGCGATTTTAGGTTTTGGTTTTCAAAGTTTTATGGTTTCAATTATTTATTTCCATGTTTCAAATTCTATGTTTATATAAAATTTTATATTAATATAATTTTCATATTTTTAAAATTTATAGGTTCACAATATTTGGGCTTAAAGTTTTTGTGTTTTAATTTTTGGGATTTTTATATTTTAGGTTTAAAGTTTTTAGGTTTTCAACGCATTCAAGCTCAGGGTTTTAGATTTTAGGGTGTGTGATTTTAAGGTACTTAGGGATAGGGATTTTAGATTTCAAGTATCAAGTTTTTATGTTTTCAAGGTTTTCATGTTTAGGACCTTTATATTTTGAGGCTTTTAAGTTTATCAGATTTTATAATTCATATTTTATTTATTATATTTTTAGATTTAAATTTCAAGTGTCAATGGTATTATATATCAATTTATTGTTCATGTTCTTAAGTTTTTCATGTTTAGGGTTTTCAGTTTTTAAGGATTTGGGTTTCTGGGTTTGAGGTCTTCATGTTTGGAACTTTGAGGGTTTAGATTCTAGTTTAGATAATTTTGAGTTTTGTTTTCTCAGTTTTATTGTTTTTGAGTTTGATGTTTTTTTGATTTTATGCTTTTAGGGTTTAAGGTTTAAGTTTTTGAGATTTTGAGTTTCATGGTTTCGTGTTTCAGAGGAATTTTATATAATTCTACTTTTCTTGTTTTTTGAGTTTCCGGACTCTAATTACTTAGGTTAAGAGTTCTCAGGGTTTGGGATTACTATGTTTTAGTTTTGAAGTTTCAAAGTTATAACAATTTTCAGGGTCAAGATATTCAAATTTTATGGCCCCTTTTTCTTTTCTTTCTTTCAGGATTGTAAGGTTTGGAGTTTTCAAGGTTTCTGGACAATGAATTTCAATTTTAGAATTTTTAAGATATTTCATATTAATCTACTTTTTACATTTTCAAAAAAATTATTTAATTTATTTTTTTGACATTCAAACTTCTAAATTCAATTTCATTGAACTCAATGTATCGTGAAATCTTAAAATACTATTACTAATAATATAATGTATAAATAATGTAAATAAATATTATGCAAGTATATATATATATATATATATATATATATATATATATATATATATATGATAAATAAAATATATTAAATGAATATACAAATATCATTTTCAATTGATTGGTAAATAAATATTATGCAAAAACATATATTATATAATGATAGATAAAATATATTAAATAAATATACAAAATATCATTTTCAATTGGTTGGTAAATTGAGGTCCTAGATTATTAAGGTGACGAACACCACTCATACTACGTTCAACACCCATACTTAAACACTACGTTTACAACCATAAATACAATACCATTTATTTGCCATAAAATGGGGTCCATTCTTCATATTGTATGTCAATCGACCACGACAACATTTATTTGCCTTTTCAATAACCAACCTTAGGGTTGTTTAACCTTGGCCCAAGCTTTTGAATGGGAAAACGCCAAAAAAGCCGAGCTTATTCATTACTCTTCATGTGGAGCCCACAGACTTTATATTCTGCAAAACAACCCTGAAGAAAATTGTCAATGCGTTTCTGCTGCTGAAATCCTTTTTTATTCAGTTAGTTATTTTTCTTGCAGGAAAAAAAAGAGAAAATAATAATATGTAGAGCCAGCGAAAATTTGGGCCTGAACAAAGGGCTATGGACCTCTGATGTTTTATATATTCAGAAAAATGGCTGTGGACTCTGGCGTGCTGTTCCGTAGCAAGCTGGTCTGTATATAATATATGTTACTCATTGATTTCATTTCTATAAAATACATGCATACTGACATAAAAATCATTTAGATTGAATTAATATTCACATGTATACTCATTGGGTAATGAATTTGGGGGGTATATATTGCGTCTGAACTTATGTGTCCATGTTGTGATTAAAATATTCTTTACATTGTAGAACACATGCATTTTTTTATACGTAGGAAATGAGATAGATTATATATAGATGATTCGTCTTGGCAAAACAAATTCTGCAAAGGAAGAGGAAATAGTTTGCAGATTCGAACATGTTACATGAGAACTTATGTATATACGTTGTGAATATATACAATATGTATGTGGACAGGGCTTTTGAGGTGTGGGAAGAGTTGCCGCCTGCGTTGGCTTAATTACCTAAGACCACATATTAAGAGAGGTCGATTAAGAAGAAAGAAGTATCATTCAGATGCATGCAATTCTAGGCAACAGGTATAGCAAAATATACTATTATCTATTATCACTGAAATATTGATTGCCAACTGTGCTTATATATACTGTTTACAATCATCTGCCGGTATTATAAGTTTTTACCCTGATTACTGCTGCATTGCATTGAAAAGTAGTGTTGCCCTGATTAATGGCTATTGCGAAAAGTTTTTTAGGTCATTATTGTATTGCATTGAAAAGTATTGTTTCCGGTTTATCTGATGAATTGAAAGGTGTTGTGGCCAGTTTTTCTTATTGATGTAACAATTGCACCAAAAGGCGCTCTTGTTTAACTATCATCTGAAAGTAAACAACAGTTGAAAGCACCCGTTGTCAAAGATATATATATATATTTTTTTTATCTTTTAGTGGAACAATTGCACTCTTCTTTTAATATGATTGAACCCTGCAAATGGTCTACAGTAGCTTCCCAGCTGCCAGGGAGAACCTACAATGAGATCAAGAACTTCTGGAACACCCATCTGAAGAAAATGCTGTTGCGAATGGGATTGGATCCATCACCCATGCACCCAGATCTGAGACAAACACTCTAAATGGCTCACAGGGATCTCAATCCTATCACTGACGAGGAACATGTCACAGTGGGAAAATGCAAGGCTTGAAGCTATGGGATTTCTAGAGAGTCAACTTCTTTTTGTAAGTTGATGGGAAACGATAATGCAGAGGTCGATGCCAAGGCACCCACTGACTTTTTCTTGAAGCCATGGAATTCAGATCTAATTGTAATCGGAGTTGTAGCAATTCATTCAATTCCATAGCATCATTTCTATCATCAATAGAAATTTGATTTGAAGTAATCTGTCTTAGTTAGAATTGGGGATTTCAAAATCAATCCAACTAAAAATGGGCCTACTCGTGAGGGCCTTTTGTATATATTCCCATCCGTTAGATTAATTCATCTTTCTGTGAGTATTTTCATTTTGTTTCAGTGGTTTATAGTACAATTAATTAACTTCCTTTTTAACTTAATCTTTGATTTCGATTTCATACTTAATAAATTAATTAAACTCTGTTTATGCATGTTCAATTCTAATTTGTACGGGAAGCTTCCAAAACTCATATTAGTATTTCATTTCCAAGTATTTTAATTCCAAACATTTATTTTAGCAATGTGGTTTACCATCAAGCATGAATCATTTACACTTGCATTTATTGTAAGTAGTAGTTTGCTTTAGCTTAATATTTATTTAAAATTTTTATTTCATTTTCTTATAGCCTCCTAATGAATAAAATATATCTATTGTTGTATATAAAATGTATCTTCTTAGTCAAAATATGTATTTTTGGATTATTAAGTAAATGTATTTCATCCACACACAACCTTCGCACAACATCCATAAATATAACACGTAGATTAGTCTTTGAAAATAACATTCAAATTATACATCAGTCACATAAACAATATCTATGTAAGATTACGACAGTGTCGCAAACCAGGATCTAGATTTCATTTTTTGAAAGGATAGGAGCATCAAAATAGGACACCCTAGGGTCTAGAGCTATAATCCTCTTTTGTTTCTATTGTCTAGGATACTTGAGCTTTTTGGGTTTTATTCACTGTGTCTATGTGAGCCATCTTGTGAAATTTTGACTATTGGATGCATGTAGAAATCCCTGTAGAGTTGATTTAGTCTTCAAATCCTAAACTCCATTATGCTTTGATAGACTTTTGAAAAGAGAGGCAGTTAGTATGTGTAAGATGAATTGAACGTGTATCCACACCTCTTGTGTGGGCACACTACCTACATACCAATACTCCAAAGAGGAATCAAGCCATATGTCGTTTCCCACTTTATGTGCTTTGTGTAATTATGTGTATGAAGATGAAAAATACTAAAACTAGGTGTGCTTAAGGTGACTAGGGACTGATGTAAGGATTTAAATAAGCTTTTGGCTATATTGGATGGTTATATATAGATAATAGGGAAATATGCCTAAGTAGTCTTGCTTGTATTCTTATTTTTTTTATGATATTTTCCAACCTCTTCTAAATGAACTTTGAATGGGCTTTTATAGGGATTTGTTGGTCATGGGTCGAATGTATTTGCATTAGGCTTACAAGGAAGATAGGAGTTGAAAGGAAATGACCGTTGGTGGTCAAAATGCACTTGGATAGAAGCATAAAAAATGGACACCCTAGGGTCTGACGCTATAGTTCAAGTTAGGCACTATAGTCATGAAGGAATGAGACTTAGGGGGATGGAATCATCACTAGAAATGTTGCATGGAGGAGGTGAAATCACTATCTAGAAGGCTATAGATAATTGGTAATTAGTGAAAGGATACCTATGAGGGTCATGAGAGAAAGTGAGTGGGACTTATGGGTTGGGTGTCACAAGCCACACTCAAGTTACCAATTTTCACATTTTATATGACTACAAAATTTGACCTAGGATCATTTTCACAAGATGTCATTTGATAAAGTGAGTTCCCCCTCTCATGTACATCTAAAAATCCTAAAAATGTGTTCAAACATAAAAAATATAAAATTTTAGGTTAAATTCTATGCCCCATACAAGGGCCACCTAAGTTGTAAATTTATATAGTAGTGTGTTTTCCACTCTTCCGCATGGAGAAGATATGATGGATGTGGGTTTTTACAATACGAATGTGCTTTCCAACTTTCATTTATAAATATTATAATGGCCTACATAACCCATAAAATACACCTTACTATGAGTAGATTTAAACCATGGCTAAAATATCATATGAACCAATATGCCCTTCCCAACATACATTATATGTGTTATTACACTAAAGGTGTTTCCCCTATTGAAATTAATGTCTTACAATGATGATTGAACCAATACTATTCATTTCACCTCCACTTATAGATCTGATAATGTGGTTACATATGTTAAAATCATAATTAAAAAAGAACATGTATATATCATATATAACATGCAACATATAGATTAAAAATGTAACATACATATGTCGTAGATAACATGCATTGTAATTTTTTAAAATTATTATTAATTTATGTTTTAAATCATCAACATTACTATTTTATCAATATCATATGATAAACTATTATTTATTATTAAATATATTTTTGAATGATTAACATTATTCTTCTATCAACATCTTATAACTATAAAAATAGTTTTCGGGTTTCAAGATTTTAATAAGGTAAATGTGTTTTATATATCTAATATTCATATTTTCTAGGTTTTGGGCCTAATTTTTTGGGTTCATTTTTGTATCGCATTTTGGTATTTTTGGGTTTCAAGATTTATGTTTTTTAGATTTTTTGGTGTCAAGTTTTGCAATTATTGAGTTTCAAGGTTTATGGTTTTCAATTTTTTCTAGTATCAGGGTTTTTGGTCTGGGGCTTTCAGGGTCAAATTTTTAAGGTTTTCAAGTTTAACATTTTGGTTTTCATATTCCAAGTTTTGTTTTTCTATTGAATTTTACATAAATATAGTTTTCATGTGTTTAAGGTTTACAAGTTCATAATTTTGGGGCTTGTTATTTCTTTTTTTCTTTTTTAGTTTTAATAATATTTTAGGGTTCAAGTTTTTGTATTTTAAAGGTATTCAACTTCATGATTTCAAATTTTAGGTTTTGAGATTGTTAGGGTATTTAGTTTCAAGAAATTCAAATTCAGGGTTTAAGTTATTATATTTTCAAGGATTTTAGGTTTGGGGATTTTAAGTTTTTGAAGATGTCAAGTTTCAGGGATTTTAATTTTCAAGTTTCATTTATTAAGATTTAGGTTTCATATTTTTGGATTTAGTGGGGATTTAAATAAATTTATTTTTGAGTTCTCAAGATTTTTAGGTTCACAATTTTTAGTTTTTTAAGATTTGGGTGTCTGGGTTTGGGGTCTTCAGTTTTGGAACTTTCAGGGTTTGGCTTCTAGTTGAGATAATTTTGAGTCTTCTCCCCCAATTTTAGTGCTTCTGAGTTCTAGTGTTTATAGTTTTAGGTTTTCAAGTTTTAGGTTTCAAGGTTTTGAGATTTTAAGTTTTGTGGGAGTTTTATATTAATATACTTTTCTTGTTTTTGAAGTTGAGCTCTGAATTTTTGGGTTTATGGTTCTCAGTTTTTGGGAGTTTCAAGGTTTTTGGGATTTTAGGTTCTTGGCATTCAAGTTATATGTTTCATGTTTTTTGTTTTTTATACATTTTGGGGTTTTAAGGTTTTGTATTTTTAGGTTTCATGTTTTAGGGTTTTTAGGTTTTATTTAGTTATTTATTTTGTTGTTGTAGTAAGGAAAACCATAAAGTAAATAATAATGGGTAGATCCCCTTGTTGTAAAAATTTAGACCTAAAAAGGGGCCTTGAACCTCTAATGAAAAGAAGATTCAATTTTAGTATATTTAGAAAAATAGTTTTACAAGCTAGTGTGCTCTTTCAAAGGAAACTAGTCTGTATATAATATGTATGTACTATATTGATTTCATTTCTATAAAATGCATGCATACCAACATAAAAAATTATTTAGATTGAAGTAATATTCACATGTATACTCATTGGATAATAACTTTTGTTGGTATATATTGAATTTGAAATGAAGTGTATATGTTGTGATTAAAAGTGTTTTACATTGTATAACACATGCATTTTTATAATAAGTTTTTATGTATGTAGGAAATGAGATATATTTTGTATCTAGATTATTCATATTGGAAAAATCAAATCCACAAAGGAAAAGGAAATAGTTGGTAGATTCTTAAATGTTACACATCAAATTTGGTGTCTAAAATTTTATAGCTATATATACTAAGGTAGATTTCCCTATAGCCACTTATTGTCTATCCTAAAATCAACTATGAATTAACTACCAACCATACCAACTAAATTTTATAGTCCATATCCTATATCCGTTGATTCACTTGTTGCATACAAATAAAGATGTTGCTACAGGTTATGGCCAAGCCAAGTCTAAAATGGATAAAGAGGTTAGATTTTAAATGTAATGAAAAAAGGTATTTTTTCACCTATAAGAAGGTTTTAGTTCTTGTTAGATGCTCTCCATTCTAATGGTTTGTGATTATTATAACAAAATCCTTGATGTGGTTCTAACTACTTCTTTTCCACTTGTATCCCCTTTGTTGTAAGTTCTGCTATTCTAAGCTTTCCTACAAGTTATTTTTGTAATGTTTAGTCTTTATAATAGTCATAATAAGTTATGCAATATCTATTTACTGAAGAAGGTGTATATTTTACATCTAGTTATAAATTAATAATTATTAGTTCATATTCATCAATCAGTCATTCATAATAATGCATTGAAATCAAATTTATAGCAATTCATACATTGGTATAAGATCATTTATATCATTAATAGTAATTTTATTTGAAGTAATATGTCTTAGTTAGAAGAAATCATTTAATTATCAATCCATATAAAAAGGTGCCTGCTCATCTTGTTTTGAGTATTTTAAATTGATTTTGGAATGGTTTGAAGTATAATTAATTGATTTCTTTCTCAACTTAATCTTTGATTTCCTTTCCATATTTAATATATTAATTTATCTCTATTTATGCATGCTCAATTCTAATTTGTATGGTAAGCTTCCAAAAATCATATTAGTATTTAATTTTCAAGCGTTTCAATTCCAAGATTTATTTCAACAATGTGATTTACCTTCAAACAAATAGTTATTTACAATTATTTTACAGTTTGGTTCTCTTTAGCTTAGTATTTAGTTCAACTTTCAATTTTATTTCCTTATACTCAACACTAGAATAGCTAAAACCTCCTAGTGAAACAAATAAATATACTTATACATATACAATATAGATTCCTAGTCAAAATATGTGTTCCTGGATTGACAAGTAAATGTATTTCACCTAAATACATAACCTTTACACTTATACCTTCAACACAACATCCATAAACCTAATAAATAGCTAGGTGTAAATTCCAAGACTCGTAATATGCTAGAAAATGTCTGTATACTACACACTCCCTAGTCAACCCACGTAAACTATTGGAAGGTGAAAAGTCACACATGGAATCTCAACCATTCCAATTTATATAATGGTTCTTTAATAATTAATAACTTTATAATTTATGTGTACATATTTGAGTTATTATATATTAATATGATAGTAGTAGATAAGCAACCATACATCTCTGTCGAGAGTATGTTATGCATGCCTAATGTAAAAACCAATAAACATTTTGTTATAGTTCTATTATATTCTCTATTTTAATCTAGTTGATATTTATTTTTCACACACTTATATCACATCTAAATCCTCATTTAGAGTGTTTCCCCTCAAACCCCAAGGATTTAGATCAGGGGCATCCAACTTAACGTTGGTTTAAAGTAAAAGATATGATAATAAATCCAAAAATAAAAAGATTTTAGAGGGATGGAAGTGAGAAAGAGGTACCATATTTTACAATATGAATAAAATTATCTATACTTAGATAAGGACATATTATTAAAATGAATTAACATAAAATAAGACCATGGCACCATTTTAGGTTCATACGTGGTGGTTAAGTTAGCATTAAAAAAACACTCTATTGAAGGTAGAAACATATATATCACATAAAATGGGACCCATATTCATGGTTGTAGAGGGGCATACAAGTGGTGTTTTTGGAAGAGTTTCTAAATAAAATGAACTAGACATAGCTTGACTAGTTAAAAGGGTGTGTTTCTTGTAGTGTGACCTAGGTTAACATGCATAGTTTATCATTTGATAAATTGAGTTCCCCCTCTCATGTTCATCAGAAAGTGTGTCCAATCATAAAAATATAGAACTTGACCATAGTTGGTTAAATGACATGCCACATACAAGATCCACTCAAGTTATAATTTTATATACAAGTGGGGTTTCCACACTTTTGTATGGCGTAAAAACGATGCATGTAGGTTTGTATAAATCGAAAGTACTTTCCAACTTTTGTTAAAATAAATTATAATTACTTAGGCAACCCATAAAATAAACTTTATTATTCAAATAAATTTAATCCATGGCTCAAAAACTATTTCAACCAATATAACCTTCTCAACATACACTATATGTATGTAGTAATGGTGTTTCCCCTATTGAAATTAATGCCTTACACAAATGGTTGAGCAAACAATATTCATTTCACTTTGACTTATAGATCCAATAAAGTGGCTACATATATTAAATTTATAATTAAATGATAATGTATATATTATATATAACATACAATACATATTAAAAATATAAAATACATATGTTATAGGTTGTATTTTTTTTTAATATTATTAAATTCTCTTTTAAATAATAACCATTATTATTTTACCAATATCATATAAATAAATATATTAATTATTATTAAATATATTTTTGAATGGTTAACACCATTTTTATCTCAATATCGTATCAAGTTTCAGAGTTTTTGGTTTCAAGATTTTTTGAAGGTTTGAGGTTTTCTTGTTTCAGGGTTTGTAATTTTTGAGTTTTTATTTTTTTCAAGGTTTTTTGGTCTGTGGATTTTAGGTCTTAGTTTTCTAAGGTTTTTAAGTTTCAAGTTTTTGAAGTTCCTAATTATGTGTTTATATTAAATTTTATATCAATATAATTTTCATGTGTTCAAAGTTTACAGGTTCATAATTTTTGGGCTTAGGGTTTTTCCGGTTTTGATTTTTTTATTTTAAATTTCAAGTTTCTAGGTTTTCAAGGAATTCATGCTTAAGATTTCAGATTTTAGGTTTTAGGATTTTTACAGTCTTTAGGTCTAAGGATTTTAGATTTCAAATTTCAAATTTTGAGTTTTTATGTTTTCAAGATTTTTAGGTTTAGGACCTTTATGTTTTGAGGCTTTCAAGTTTTGGGGATTTTATGATTCATGTTTTGTTTATTACATTTTTGGATTCAAATTTTAGGGGTTAGTGGTGTTTTATATCAATTTATTGATCATTTTATCAGGGTTTTGAAACTCAAGGTTTTCAGTTTTTAAGTATTTGGGTTTCTTGAGGTCTTTAAGTTTAGAGCTTTTAGCGTTCAGCTTCTAGTTTAGATAATTTTGATTTTTTTTTTTTTAGTTTTAGTGTTTTTGAGTTTTAAGTTTTTATGTTTTTTAGGATTCAAGGTTTAGGTTTTTAGGATTTTTACTTTCATGGTTTTGTGTTTCAGGGGAGTTGTATATAAATCTACTTTTCTTGTTGTTTGAGTTTCTAGGCTCTAAATTTTTAAGTTAAGAGTTCTTAGGTTTTGGGATTACTAGGTTTTAGTTTCAAAGTTGTAGGGGTTTTTTGTTTCAAGACATTCAAGTTCTAAGTTTCACATTTTTTTTTGTTTCTGAGATTTTGAGGTTTGGAGTTATCAGGGTTCTTGCATTATAAATTTCAATTTTAAAGTTTATGAGATATTTCATATCAATCTACTTTTTGTGTTTAATAAATTCTCCTATTTCAAAAATTTTATGTTCGATTTTAAGTTCAGTTTTTTAAATTTTCAAGCCTCTAAATCCAATCTCATTAAACTCAATGTATCGTGGAGCTTATATATATATATATATATATATATATATATATATATATATATATATATATATATATATATATATATATATATATATATATATATATATATATATATATATATATAGACACACGTGCACACACACACACACACACACACACACACACACACACACACACACACACACACACCATTGCTATGCAGGGACATACATTATAGTGATAGATAAGATATATTAGGTCAATATGCAATATCAATTTTAATTTTTTGGTAAATTGGGGTCCTAGATTATCAAGGTGATGGACACCACCCAGACTACATTCTATAGCCATAAATAAATACTAAATTTACAACTATAAATACATACATTCTTCATATTGTATGTTGATTGGACCACTACAACATTTATTTTCCTTTCAATCACCAACTTTAGGGTTGTTTAATCTTGGCCCAATCTTTTGATTGGGAAAATGCCATGTCAATTCAAGATTATTAATTGCACTTCATGGGGAGCCCAAAGTGTTTATTTTCTGCATAACAATCTACATATGAATGTCAAACTTGAAGAAAATTGTCAGTGCCTTTCTATTGCTGAAATCCTATTTTATTCAGTTAGTCATTTTTCTATTGTAGTAGGGAAAAAATAGAGAGAAAACAATAATGGGTAGAACCTTTATTGTGAAAAATTGGTCCTAAACTAAGGGCTTTGGACCTATGATGAAGACAAGATTCTTGCTGACTATATTCAAAAAATTGGCTATGGACACTAGTGTGCTATTTTGAAGCAAGTTGGTTTGTATATAATATAAGTTTTGATTAATATAAACCCACTTTTGACTAGTATGGGTACCATCTCTGACACATTAGGAGGATCGGGTCTCCCACTGGCTAGAAATCATTGACCAAGAGACAAAGAGATCCTAACCAAAAGATACATAGAATGGTTGGGTCATCTCATGGATGGAAACAATTAACCAAGAGTACAAAGAGGACCCAACTGAAAGATACAACAATAGTGTAGAACCAGAAAGTCCCAAGTAAAATAAGAACAACAAATACCAACATGTAAGCCCACCTTTTTTTACACTATTATAAAATCCAATCCCAAACACAATAAAATATTCGAGTCTCCAAAAAGAAAATTTAAACAAGATCATGGAAAAAACCCAACCTAAACACAAAGAAGCCTAAATTCCCTACCTGCCCACCCCACAAAAAAAATGAAAAAGAAAAAGAAAAAAGAAGAAAGACTCCCCTAAGAATATAGATAATAAAACACTTCACCAAACCTCCAACGGTCAAGTCATACAAGCCAAACCTAACGATACAACAATTATCCAAGGGTAGTAATTAGAAATTCACAGTTCAAAAACATAACACCTCATCTGCTGGTGAATAGATTCCAAAAAAAAACTGTCAAGTTAATTGACAAATAACATAAAGGCAGATTAGTTTGAAATTTGAAATTTGAGAAGACATGTCCCATCAAATCTACTGGCACTGACTTTTGAATGCACAAAACCAAATATTTCAAACACATCCACTTTGAATCTCTAGCAACCAAAAATGGACTCAAAATCATATTCATCCAGCTACCACCTGACAATGGGTAAATCAAACTCCCTTGCTACAGAAAAATGTCTAAAATTATCAAAGCAAATAGGAATGAAAGTCGACGATTTAGCGCACCCCTAGGGGACAATCATATAAAAAGAGGCACCATCTGGAAGGTTTTGAAGGGATTCCTTTCGATTTTCTTCGTACTAGATCTATAGTCCTTTCCAACTTTTTTTAGGCTAGTTCTATAATTTTTTATGTTAGAGACTGGAGATAATTTCTCCACTTAACTGCCTGTTGCACCTCCCTCTTCTGTTTGCTCCTTCTCATGCACAGCAGTCAACAAACAGTTAGTTCAAGCAGTTAAAGAATTAGTTCAGTCTTAGTTTGCATGCAAAGATTGTAGTTAATTTTAGTTAGTTATTCAATTATTTTTGTTTTCTAAATCTATTTAAAGGACTCATGGGTGTAGTATTGTAACAGACAGATCAAGAAGATCAAGAAAATTAATAAAATTCTTATTTTTCATTGCTGTAGCAATCTGAGTGTGCTCTATTTTTATATGCTCTATTTTTTCTTTCCTTCAAAGTGGTATCAGAGCCAGCCAATTGTCTGGGAGATGCCTGCTTGGAGAATTTGGTGAAGGAAGAGCATAGGTTAGAGAGATGCACAGAAACAATTTGGCATGAGGGGAAGTGACAGTCAACAGAAGGATGTAATATTGTAGCAGCATCATAGTAAAAGAAAAGTCTAAAGAAGTCCAAAGTACAAATTGCTGACACAAGGTGCATAGATTTCGTCAGAAGTCATGCCAGAGAAAAGAAGGCGAAGTGAGATGTGAGAAGTGTGAATTGGCGAAAGACTGGCATCAACAATGCCATATCAAGAAGAGTCAAGAAATCAGTAGCTGCAACATAGAGACCACCAACACCTCCACTCCATCATCAGCACAGACTCCTTCGTCAATCTGGTGATCGTTTTCATAGCCATCGCGTAAATTTTTTTGAGAGCCATCACAATTCACAAAGTGGGAAAATAAATTAAAAAAAAACACATAAGCTTTTTGATCACTCGAGAAGATATTTCTATAGGGCTCCTTCATAGAGAACTTGCAGCCATTTATAGCTAAGAAGAAGCACAACGAAGAAGTGTGCTTCAATCCTCCTTGCAACTGTTGTTCATTTAGTCACTTCAGCATGAGACATGGCAAAGAATAACAGTATTTTTCAGCCTCAAATTCCCATTTTCAATGGTAAGAATTATGATTTTTGGGAAATTAAAATGATAACATTGTTTTGCTCACAAGATGTTTGGGATTTGGTAGAGAATGGTTTTGTAGAACCACAGGATGAGGTTGCCCATCAGGCATTAACTCGAGCACAAAAGGAAGAGCTTAAAGAGAAAAAGAAAAAAGATGCAAAAGCTTTATTTCTAATCCAACAAACATTAGATGAATCTATTTTTTTCAGAGTTGCAGCAGCAATGAGATCCAGATCGGCATGGAAAATCTTGGATACTACCTATAAAGGTAATACAAAGGTAAAAATTGCTAAATTGCAATCTCTTAGGAGAAATTTTGAAAATTTGCAAATGAATGATTCAGATTCAATAGACTAGTTTATGGGTCAAGTGTTGAATATAGTGAATCAAATTAGATCTAATAGAGAAACAGTCACAGATCAGAAGATCATAGAAAAAATCCTTAGGAGTTTACCCAGCAAATTTGATACAATAGTTGTAGCTATTGAGGAAACCAAGGATTTAGAACAGTTATCAATAGATGAATTAATGGGTTCTTTGTTAACACATGAATCTAGAATAAATAGGAATAATAATACTTCTCTTGAGAATGCTTTCAAGTCACATGTATCATTTGGCAGAGGAAGAGGAAGAGGAAGATCAAACTTCAGAGGAAGAGGTAGAGGCAAGAATGGAAGGAACAATCCAGATCAAGGTGAAAATAATAATTAAAACTACAACAATAGAGGATGTGGCAACACTAACTTTCAGCAAAGTTCACAGAGGTTTGATAAATCTAACATTCAATGTTATTACTGCAAAAAATATGGACATTATGCAAGTGAATGTAGAAAGAAACAAGGAAATGTGGAAAAGCAGAATGCTAATTACTCAAATGAATCTAGTTCTAATCTTGGAAGCTTATTTCTCACTTGTCATGTTACTCAGGAAAATGCTAGAGATATTTGGTTCTTAGATAGTGGATGCAGTAATCATATGACAGGGATTAAATAATTCTTTGCAAGTCTTGATGATTCCATAAAATCTAAAGTTAAATTAGGAAATAATAACAAAGTGGATGTAATGGGTAAAGGTGTAATAAATGTTTTGGCAAAAAATGGTGAAAGAAGGTTTATTGATAATGTTTATTTTGTACCTAGACTAAAGCATAATCTTATGAGTGTTGGACAGTTAGTACAGAAAAGTTACAGAGTATCTTTTATGGATAATGTTTGCACAATATTAGACAAGTTTCGAAGTGACAGGTTGATAGGAAAAGTGGAGATGACCAAGAATCAAATGTTCCCTCTTCAAATTCAGTGCATCCAAGGAGAAGAGGAAGGCCACTTCAAAACCATGCATCTAGACCAATCATGGCTATGGCACTTAAGGTATGGACATTTACATTTTGGAGGTTTGAATTTCTTATAAAATAAAAATATGGTGAAGGGATTACCACAAATAGAACAGCCAGGAAGTTCATTTGAAAGTTGCATTCTAGCAAAACAACATAGAGAGAGCCTTCCAGTAGGAGCCTCATATAGAGCAAAGGTAATATTGGAGCTAGTCCATAGAGATTTATGTGGACCAATGCAAATTCCATCATTTGGAGGTAGTTCTTATTTTCTAACCTTCATTGATGACTTTAGCAGAAAGACGTGGATTTATTTTCTCAAAAATAAGTCTGAAGCCTTTGGAAAATTTAAAGAATTCAAGGCTATGGTTGAAAAGCAGAGTGGCCTTTACATCAAGGTACTTAGATCAGATAGAAGAGGTGAATATATGTCTAATGAATTTCAAGATTTTTGTAGATATCATGGCATTAAAAGGCAACTGACTACAAGGTACACACCACAGCAGAATGGTGTAGCAGAAAGGAAGAATAGAACAATCATGGAGAATGGCTAGAAGCATGTTGAAGGTCAAACACTTGTCAAATAAATATTGGGCAGAACCAGTTCTGAATAGAAGCCCAACAAAGAGTGTCAGAGATCGAATTCCATAAGAAGCTTGGAGTGGTAAGAAGCATAGTGTACATCATTTCAAAAAAATTGGTTGTATTGCATATTCTCTTATACCATCTAAATTGAGAAAAAAACTTGATGATAGAGGTGAGAAATGCATTTTTATTGTCTATAGTGAAGAATCAAAAGCTTATAAGTTGTATAAACCCATTTTAAAGCAAGTGATTATTAGCAGAGATGTTGAATTTAAGGAAGAAGAAGCATGGGATGGTAGCACCATCACAATTGGAGCACCAATTCCACAAAATGAAGAAGAATCTAAAGAACAAAATTTGCAAGGTGATCAATCCTCTCCACAAGTAAGAACAAGCACTCCAATAAGAACACCTAGGACTTTAGTACAAGGTGAATCATCTGGTCATGCATGTCATCCTACTCCAAATTCACAAGTAAGTGATGAATCAGATCTAACTCTTGCCACTTTAAGATCAAGACTTAAAGGTAAGAAAATGAGAAACTTGAATGAGATTTGTAATCAAGAAGAAGAGAAGCTAGATTTGTGTTCAAATTTTGTTCTTTTCTCTCATGATCCTATGTATTATGAAGAAGTAGTTAATGAGGAACATTGTATAAAAGCAATGGATGAAGAGATCAATGCTATTGAAATAAATCAAACATGGGATCTAACTAATCTACCTGAAGGTAAAGATTGCATAGGAGTCAAATGGATTTACTAGACCAAATTTGATGTAGAAGGAAATGTTGAAAAGCACAAGGCAAGGTTAGTAGCAAAAGGTTTTGCACAAGAACATGGAATTGATTATAATGAAACATTTGCTCCAGTTTCTAGACTTGATACTATTAGAATGGTTTTAGCAATCACTGCTCAAAATAATTGGAATATATATCAAATGGATGTCAAATCAGATTTCTTGAATGGTTTCCTAGATGAAAAAGTGTATGTGAAACAACCACCAGGTTATGAAGTGCATGGACATGAAGAAAAAGTCTACAAATTGAAGAAGACCCTCTATGGTCTCAAGCAAGCACCAAGAGCATGGTATAGCAGGATTGATTCATACATGATAAACAATGGATTCAACAGAAGCAATAGTGAGCCTACATTGTACACAAAAATCAACAAAGGTCAGATTTTGATTGTGTGTTTGTATGTTGATGATTTGATTTTCACTGGGAATTAGTCTATAGACACATTTAAATCAGCAATGAAGAAAGAATTTGAAATGACAGATTTGGGATTAATGAAGTAATTTTAGGGCATAGAAGTTGTGCAATCAGAGAAGGGAATTTTTATTTGTCAAACTAAATATGCAAAGGATGTGTTAAGGAGGTTTAAGATGCTGAATTGTAAACCAGCACCTACACCAGTTGCTACAGGGACCAAAATTAGCAAAAAAGACAAAGGGTCTAATGTTGATTCTACAACATTCAAAAGACTAGTTGGTAGTTTGATGTATCTTACAGCTACAAAACTAGATATCATGTATGGGGTCAGTTTAATCTCTAGATTCATGGAGTCACCAAAAGACTCACATTGGCAAGTTAGAAAGAGGATATTGAGATATGTGGCAGGGATAACAGAATATGGAATTTTATATTCCACATCTAATTTTTTTTATTTGATTGGTTATACTGATAGTGATTTTGCAGGTAGCATTGATGACAGGAAGAGTACTTCTGGACATGCCTTTATTTTAGGAACAGGTGTGGTCACATGGGCATCCAAAAATCAACCTATAGTGACACTTTCATTAGCTGAAGCAGAGTATGTATCATCCACATCACCAACATGTCAAGCATCTTGGATGAAGAGAGTATTGACAAATTTATTACAAGCACATAAGGATTCAACACCAATCTTTTGTGACAACAAATCAGCAATTGCATTATCAAAAAATCACATTTTTCACAAGAGGAGCAAGCACATTGATACAAGATTTAATTTTATCAGAGAGTCAGTGAACAATGGAGAAATCCATTTGGAGTTCTGCAAATCTGAAGACCAATTGGCAGATATACTCATAAAGGCATTAGCAAAGGAGACTTTTGATTATCTAAGACAAAATTTAGGCATTGTAAATGCTGAAGTAGTTAGTGGTAGAAATTAAGGGGGAGTGTTAGAGACTGGAGATAATTTCTCCACTTATTTGCCTATTGCACCTCCCTCTTCTATCTGCTCCTTCTCATGCATAACAGTTAACAAATAGTTAGTTCAAGCAGTTAAAGAATTAGTTCAGTCTTAGTTTGCATGCAAAGACTGTAGTTAATTTTAGTTAGTTAGTTATTTTTTTTTCTAAATCTATTTAAAGGACTCATGGGCGCAGTATTGTAATAGACAGATCAAGAAGATCAATAAAATTAATAAAATTCTTGTTTTTCATTGCTGTAGCAATCTGAGTGTGCTATGTTTTTTCTTTCCTTCATTTTCCAGGTGTGCAACTCTAGGGTACCATTACTACCATTTTTCCTAGCATGTTTTAACAGTGCTAAAACATTATCTATACTTGCTTTACATTCTTCAAATGGGTCCATTTTAATGAGGGACGCATCAAGGGAATTCACCCCAGAACACTTCGACAATAAGACATCCCCATCCTTCCTATGCCTACAATTTGGTTTGCCCAAATTTTTCTCCAATGGGTCTATCCTTTTGCTCTCTCTCAGTGGCATCTTCTGCTCATCCATGAGACCAATTTTGATCAGAAGCTGCCTGTCCATCATGTTAGGATCACGAGAGTTTGGCATGTTGGAAGGATTTTGAATAATTCACTTTCTCCATGAAACTATCATTTTGGACATCCTTTATTGTCCCTTGTGGTAAGCGCTTTCTTTCAACACCTCCATGTTCCAAAAGTTGTCTCTCCAACCTGGCAGGGCTGTTAGCATGGCAGCTCATATTTTCCAGCATAGGAGGCAATTCGTTCAAAATAGAGCCATAAGCGTTCACCGGGTCCTGATCTTGAAGGATGAATAACAGATTGCACAAAGGGAAATAAAATTCTAAAATTTAATAGCAGCAACAACAATACATAAAACTTGCATTCATACATAAAACAACCCTGTTCTGAAGATTTTTCTCCTTGTAAAAACCACCCAGACTTGAGTTGGGGATTTCTACTTACACAGTTTTTGCTACAGCCAAAAATAATACCAAAAAAAACCACCATAATAATTGTCGAATGACATATTTTGAGAATACAACCAACAGCCGTAAATGTTTACTTGGACTGCAAGACAATCCAAAAAGACAAGGGAAATCACCGAAAAGATTTCACCCAACTAACTAACTGACAAAAATAAAAATAGAGCAAGAAAAATAACATATCAAATCTTTTGACAGTCCAGCTGTAAATAAATAACATTTTCCAATACTCCCCCTCAATTATGAACAGCTGGAGATCATCAAAAATTGCATCAAACTTGTCCAAAAGTTGGTACAGCACTTCCAGAGCTATCTAAGAATAGATTTTCAGAACTGCAAACTTGAGAAAAATCAAAAACTCCTAAGCCACTTCGCAAAATTGAAATGTGTCTTTAGCCAATGGTTTTGTGAAGATGTCAGCCAACTGATCTTCAGGGCTACAAAAAGCAAGACAAATTTCTTTGTTATTTACAAGTTCTCTAATAAAGTGATACCTTGTATCAATGTGTTTCGTTCTCTTGTGGAATACATGATTTTTGGACAGTGTTATGGCTGAATTGTTATCACAAAATATTGTAGTGGATTCCTCTTCCTCATGCATCAAATCTTTCAACATCCTCCGCATCCAACTGGCTTGACACATGGCATTAGTGGCTGCCACATACTCAGCTTCAGCTGAAGAAAGAGTCACAATGGGTTGTTTCTTTGACGCCCATGACACAACACCTATGCCAGAATGAAATTCATACCCATAAGTGCTTTTTATATCATCTAAGCTACCTCCACAATCACTATCAGTGAAACCAATAAGAATAAAATCATCTGAAGTGGAATAAAGTATGCCAAAGTCCTTTGTACCACTCACATACCTCAATATTCTCTTACCAGCTTGCCAATGTGAGTCTTTTGGAGACTCCATAAACCTTGAAATCAAACTTACACCATACATAATATCTAGCCTTGTTGCTGTTAAGTACATAAGGCTTCCAACCAGCCTCTTGAACAGTGTAGAATCCACACATGCTCCATCATCGTCCTTGCTTAGTCTCAATCCTGTCATAACCGGTGTTGGGGCTGCATTGCACTTTGCCATATTGAATCTCTTCAAGACTTCATTTGCATATTTAGATTGAGAAATAAATATACCATCATTGGATTGATGGACTTCAATGCCCAAATAATACCTCATAAGCCCCAAATCAGTCATTTCAAATTCGCTCTTCATCTTTGATTTGAACGAATCTATGCCAAGGTCACCGGTAAAAATTAAATCATCCACATACAAGCAAACAATTAAAATGTTACCTTGTTCATTGAATTTGATGTACAATGTTGGCTCACAACAACTTCTTTGAAAACTATTTTGAATGAGATAGGAGTCAATGCAGCTGTACCAAGCTCTAGGAGCTTGCTTTAATCCATAAAGTGCCTTCTTCAACCAATACACCTTGTCTTCATGACTTGGTATCTCATAGCCTTGTGGTTGTTCCACATATACTTCCTCCTCTAAATATCCATTTACAAATGCTGACTTCACATCCATTTCTTATAGAAGCCACTTTTTGTGGCCAGCAATAGCTAGAACAGTCCTAACTGTGTCCAGCCGAGCAACAGGAGAAAATGTCTCATTGAAGTCTATACCCGGCTTTTGTGTGAAGCCCCTAGCAACTAACCTTGCTTTATGCTTTTGAACATTTCCATCAGCATCTTGTTTAGTCTTATAGATCCATTTGACACTAATTACATCTTTGCCTTCAGGCAAGTCTACCAACTCCCATGTTTGATTCTTCTCGATGGATTCAATCTCTTCATCCATGGCTTGTGCCCATATATCACTACTCACAGCCTCTTCAAATGTTAATGGGTGGGTCATCTATATGATAAAATAAGGCAAAAGCAAAAAATGAATCTGCAGTATCAACATTATACAACTCACTTAGACTCCTTGTTTTTCGTGGCATCATGCTTGACAGAGTTGGTTCTGGAGATGAGGAACTATTTGGACTGCTAGAAAGAGTTTGCTGCTCTATTGGTGTGGACATCAATCTTGAAGATCTCCTTGGTGTGAATGAAGGTGTGGCTTGAGCTACAACTTGTGGCATTGTCCCGGGAGTGGAAGGGACTGGAGTTTGAGTTATAGTTGGTGTTCGAAACACTTCATCTGCCATGTTAACATGTGGAACAACAACTACAATTTTGATAGTCCTCTCTATGCTTCCATCCCATGCTTCATCCTCCACAAACTGAACATCAGGGCTGATTATAACCTTCCTATTGATAGGATCAAAAAATTTATATGCCTTTGTATCCTCCGAATAACCAACAAATATACATTTTTGTCCCTTATTATCTAACTTCTTCCTCAACTCATCCGAAATATGTGCATATGCAACACAACCAAATACCTTCAAATGAGAAACACTATGTTTCCTACCTGTCCAAGCCTCTTGAGGGATTTTGTTTGTCACACTCTTTGTTGGGCATCTATTCATGATGTAAACATCAGTTGCTACTACCTCAGCCCAATATTCATTAGGTATATGTTTGGCTGCCATCATACTATGAGCCATCTCCATAATGGTTCGGTTCTTCCTCTCCGCAACACCGTTTTGTTGAGGTGAATAGTGGGCTGTAAATTGCTTGTGTATGCCATGAGATTTACAAAAATTTAGAAACTCATTGGATATGTATTCACTGCCTCTATCCATGCTTAGAACCTTGATGTAGTGGCCACTTTGCTTCTCCACAAGTGCCTTGAATTGCTGAAAATAAGAAAAAGTATCAGACTTGTGTTTTAGAAATTATACCCATGTTTTTCTTGTGAAATCATCAATAAAGGTAAGAAAATAAGTGCAGCCTCCTATAGACGGTGTTTGCATTTGCCCACAAATGTCTGAATGCACAATCTCAAGTGGTGCTTTAGCTCTGTTTGACTTGCCAACTGGAAATGATTCTCTATGTTGTTTTCCCATGATACATCCTTCACAAACTCTTTCCGATTTTTCAATTAGTGGCAAACCTTTCACCATGTTTTTCATATATAGTAGCTTTAGCCCTCCAAAATTCAAATGACCAAATCTAAAATGCCATAGCCATGACTCATTTTTTACCACTGATTGAAAAGCTTCTTGAGTTTCTACACAACAATCCTTTTCTTCTATAGAGTTGGGCTTAACTATTCTAGAGCTATCTATGGCTACTGCTGACTCTGTATTTTCTACATTAAAGGCTGCTCCAGTATTTACATTTTTTATTTCATGAACAGCTTGAGCTGTTTTTCCTTTTATGTTTGGCCTTATTCTTAGTGGAAACATACGGTTATTAGTCATCTTCACCTTGGCTATGATCTGATTGCTTGGAAACTTGTCCATAATTACACACTCATTGTTTTCCATATACACTCTATAGCCCTTTTGTACCAACTGTCCAATGCTCATTAAGTTGTGTTTTAAACCAGTAACATAATATACATCAGGCATAACTTTCAGCTCCCCCCTTTTGGTTAGAATATTAACTTCACCTTTACCCAAAACATTGACTTTGTTGTTGTTGCCAAGCGTGACATTAGTTTGAACTGATTCATCCAAGCTAGAAAACAAATCTCTATTACCTGTCATGTGATTACTATAACCAGAGTCTAAATACCATATATCACATGGGCTTTCTTGGACAATATTACACTCAACTGAAGAGTTTGTAGAAATTGTTTTAGCAATTTCAGTGCATGCAATGAACATAGTGCTTGTGGATGTGCTACTTGACTGATTTGTACTTTGCTTCTGCTGGTCATATTGTTTTTATTTGCATTCATAAGCAAAATGCCCAAACTTCTTACAATAATGACATTGAATGTGTGATTTGTCAAATCTCTAGCCACTTGGGTAACTAAAATTCTGATTTTGACCTCTTCCACCAATATTTGATGGATTGTTATTACATCCACCTCTAGGAGAACTTCTCCCTCTACCTCTAGGACTAAACCTTCCCCGGCCTCTTCCACGGTTTATAGATAACTGTGATGAAAATGCATTCTCTAATGAAATGTGTGATCTGTTTAGTCTATATTCATGATTGATAAGAGATGCATGAAGCTCATCAACACTAAACTAGCCCAAATCTTTGGTTTCCTCCAAAACAACAACTAAAGGGTCAAACTTAGAAGGAAGACTCCTAAGTACCTTCTCAACAACTCTCCTATCTTCTATGACCTCTCCATGAAACTTGATTTGATTAATCAGACCAACAACATGAGTAAAGAAAGATTCTACTGAATCTGAGTCTTTCATTGACAAGTTTTCAAAATCTCTTCTAAGGAGCTGTAACTTGGCAGTCTTTACCTTATCCATACCTTGATAAGCAATCTGCAATATGTCCCATGCCTCCTTTGCTTGCTTAGCTGCTGCAACTCTTGGGAGTATGCTTTCATGCATTGCTTGATGAATGTAAAATAATGCCTTCCCATCTTTCTTCCGTTGATCCTTCAAGACATCCTTCTCTGCTTGTGTAAGAGCATTATATGCTGCCTGGTTTGCTGGTTCCACATAGCCATTTTCCACTTTTTCCCAAATGTCTTGAGTCTAAATAGGGCTTTCATAGTTAAAGACCAATACTCATAATTTTTGTCTATGAAAACAGGGCTTTGCACATTGACAAGGGATGCACCAGAAGTAGAAGCCATTAAACCTGGCTCTGATACCAAATGAAGGATGAATAACAGATTGCACAATGGGAAATAAAATTCTAAAATTTAACAGTAGCAACAGCAATACATAAAACTTGCATTCATACATAAAACAACCTTGTTCTAAAGATTTTTCTCCTTGTAAAAACCACCCAGACTTGAGTTGGGGATTTCTACTTACACAGTTTTTGCTACAGCCAAAAATAATACCAAAAAAAAACCACCATAATAATTGTCGAATGACATCTTTTGAGAATACAACAACCAACAGCCGTAAATGTTTACTTGGAGTGCAAGACAATCCAAAAAGACAAGGGAAATCACCGAAAAGATTTCACCCAACTAACTAACTGACAGAAATAAAAACAGAGCAAGAAAAATAGCATATCAAATCCTCTGACAGTCCAGCTGTAAATAATTAACATTTTCCAATAGATCTATCCTGTTACCTTTGGTGTTAGACTATTTCTCCTTTTCAATATAAACTTGACCATCCCCAATCTTGTTTCCAGTGCATTTATTCCCAAATTTCTTCTCGTTCATACACAATTTTTCGATTTCAAGTGCCATATTTATACTTCAACTGAATAGAATCTCGGAGAACCTTGTTAGCAACCACGTTGACACAGAATTGAGCAAAAACAACTCTACTTCTTACTTTAGTGATAGAGTCAAAGGCAATAAACTTCACAATGGATTCTGTGACTCCCTTCAAGATATTTTCCTTTCAGAATTCCAGCAGAAGAGCTGGAAGTCTGATCGAAATAGGAGCAACTTTACAGGATTCATTAAGAGCATTAAAACCAGAACTCCATCTTTGTAGAAATAAAAAAGTCTTACCCATCTTCCACGGTCTCTTTGAAGAATGTAGAGGCAGTCTTCTTGGTTTGTGAAGGAGAAGATAAGGAAACCATTTTCCATGGCATCAATTTTCACTTGGCCCTTCAGTTTCCATCTTCTACGGGCCCAATCTCTCACTAAATCTGTTTTGTGTCTGTAGCCTACGAGTGTTACGTTGAGGCTGTTTTGGAACCGAATCTCCACACTGTCCATTTCCTCATCTGGGATTTCCAGCATCACGTCTTTTCCTGAAGCAAAGGGGTGAAGATCTTTACCTGCTCTTTCTTAGGCAGGTGTTCCCCTGACCAGGTCTGCCCAAGAAGGCACAACCTTTTGCAATCCCCCTCCTTTGTCATCTTCATCGCTACTTCACCCTTCTGCAACCTCCTCTCCTCCTTTCATCACTTCATACTATGAAATTTAAATGTTACAAATAAGTTGAAATGGATTTTTTTATCTTAAAAATTTTAACACGTTCAAAATGTTTTGAGCAAACTGGTTTAAATTTAAATGTGAAATTATTCAAATTAAATATTTTGTATATACTATATGTTACTCATTGATTTCATTTCTATAAAATGCATGCATACAGACATAAAAAATCATTTAGATTGAATTAATATTCACATGTATACTCATTGGGCAATGAATTTGTGGGGTATATATTGCATTCGAACTTAAGTATCTATGTTGTGATATGAGATAGATTATATGTGGATGATTCGTCTTAGCAAAACAAAATTTGCAAAGGAAGAGGAAATAATTTGCAGATTCAAACGTGTTACACGAGAACATATGCATATATGTTGTGAATATATACAATGTGAATGTGGACAGGGCTTTTAGGTGTGGGAAGAGTTGTCGCCTGCGTTGGCTTAATTACCTAAGACCAGATATTAAGAGAGGTTTTTTTAGCCCAGAAGAAGAAAGAAGTATCATTCAGCTGCATACAATTCTAGGCAACGGGCTAACAAAATATACAAGTATCTATTATCACTGAAAGATTGATTGCGAACTGTGCTTAGATATACTGTTTACAATCATCTGCTGGTATTATAAGTTTTTTTCCTCATTACTGCTGCATTACATTGAAAAATACGGTTGCCCTGATTAATGGCTATTAGGTAAAGCTTTTGTAGTCATTATTGTCTTGCATTGAAAAGAATTGTTGCCAGTTTATCTGATGAATTGAAAGGTTTTTTTCTTATTGATATAACAATTGTACCAAAACAGAAAGTAAACAGCACTTGAAATCACTCGTTGTCAAAGCTTTGTTTTAATTTTCCGGTCTTTTAGTGCAACGAATACACTCTTCTTATAATGTGTTTGACCCTGCAGATTGTCTACAATAGCTACCCAGCTGCCAGGGATAAATGACAATGAGATCAAGAAGTTCTGGAACACCCACCTGAAGAAAAAGCTATTGTAAATGGGGTTGGATCCATCCACCCATGTACCCAGATCTAAGAAAAACACTGCAAAAGGGTCACAGGGATATCAGTCTTCAGCACTAATGAGGCACATGTCACAGTGGGAAAATACAAGTTTTGAAGCTGAAGTAAGACTGTCCAGAGAGTCAAATTCTTTTCGTAAGTGGATGGGAAACGATAATGCAGAGGTCGATGCCAAGGCACCCACTGACTTTTTCTTGAAGCTATGGAATTCAGATCTAATTGTAATCGGAGTTGTAGCAATTCATTCATTTCCAGAGCATCATATATATCATCAATAAAAATTTGATTTGAAGTAATCTGTCTTGGTTAGAATCGGGGATTTTAGTATCAATCCAACTAATAAGGAAACTACTCGTGAGGACATTTTGTATATATTCCCATCCGTTAGATTAATTCATCTTTCTGTGAGGACTTTCGTTTTATTTCAGAGTGGTTTGAAGTACAGTTACTTAACTTCCTTTTTAGCTTAATCTTCGATTTCCATTTCATATTTAATAAAGTAATTAAACTCTGTTTAAAGTAATTAAACTCTGTTTATGCATTTTCAATTCTAAATTGTATGGGAAGCTTCAAACCTCATATTAGTATTTCAATTCCAACCATTATTTTAGCAATGTGATTTACCATCAAGCAAAGAGTCATTTACATTTATTGCAAATAGTGGTTTGCTTTAGCTTAATATTTACTTATAATTTTGATTTCATTTCTATACTCAACACTTGAATAGTCGGTCTCCTAGTGAATAAAATATATTTACTGTTATACATACAATGTATATCTCTAGTCAAAATATGTGTTCTTGGATTGATAAGCAAATGTATTTCATCTACACAGATAACCTTAGCACAACATTTATATAGACGTAACACATAGGTCAGTCCCCGAAAATAACATTCACATTACACATCAGTCACATGGACAATATCTATCACATTGTGCCATGTTAGGTTGAACTCCAAAGGCTCACATTATGCTAGAGCATATGTTATTGTATCTCACACCAACTAGTCAAGCCATATAACTATCAAAAGGCAAATAGTCATATATGGAATCTCAACCATATCAATTTACATAATGGTTTTTTAAGCCTTCACAAATTTAATATCTATGTGTACACATATATGATATTAGATATTAATATGATAGTAAAAAATAAGCAACAATACGTCCCCGCCGAAAGTATACCATACAGGCATAATGTAAAAACTGATAAATACTTTAATTTAGTTTTATTATTTTTTCTATTCTAAATCTTTCTGATAATACATCTATACACACTTATATCACATCTAAATCTTCATTTAAAATGTTTTACCTCGGACCTCAAAAACTTGAATGAAATACACCCAACTTAAAAGATGATCTAAAAAAAAAAGATAAGATAATAAATTTAAAAATAGAGGGATTTTAGAGTGATAAAATTGAACAAGAAATGAAATTAGCCATACATAGATAAGTGCACTGAACTAATATAAATTAACATAAAATAGAACCATTATGCCATTTTAGGTTTCTACATGGGGATAAGTTAGCATTGAAATAACACTTTATTGAAGATAGTGACACCAATTTCACTTAGCACCCCTTTTGTGGTTATAGAGGGGCCAACCAGTGGTCCTCTTGGAAGAGTTGTTAAAGAACATAACCCCGATATAGCTTAATATATTGAAAGGATGAGTTTTTTTACAATGTCACTTAGGATCATTTTCACAAGATGTCATTTGATAAAGTGAGTTTCCCTTATCATGTACAACTAAAAATCTTGAAAATGTGTTCAATCATAAAAAATATAGAAGTTTATTATAATTGGTTAAATTCCACGCCCCATGCAAAGGTCATCCGAGTTAGAATTTTAAATAATAGTGGGTTTTTCACTCTTCCACATGGAGTAGATAAATATGGATGTGGGTTTTTTTTTTAATTCGTATGTGCTTTTCAAATTTTATTTCAAAATATTATAATGACCTACACAACCTATAAAATACACCTTACAATGTGTAGAGTTAGACCATGGCTAAAAACTATCAATTGAACCAATACACCTTTCCCAACATACGTTAATTGTGTTATTACATTAAATGTGTTTCTCCTATTTAAATTAATATCTTACAATGATGATTGAACCAATACTATTCATTTGATGTCGGCTTATAGATTCGATAATATGGTTACATATGTTAGATTCATGATTCAAAAATAACATGTATATATCATATATAACATGCAACATACAAATTAAAAATATAACACACATATCTCATAGGTAACATGCACTGTAATTTTATATATATATTATTAAATTATGTTTTAAATCGTCAATGTTACTATTTTATCAATATCATATGAAAAACTATTAATTATTTTTAAATATTTTTTTTAAAGATTATAATTATTTTTCTATCAACATCTTATAACAATAAAAATATTTTTCAGGTTTCAAGATTTGAACAAGATAAATATGTTCTATATATCTAATATTCGTATTTTCTATGTTTTGGGACTATTTTTTTTGGGTTCATTTTTTTGTATCGAGTTTCAATGGTGATTTTGGGTTTCAATATTCATGGTTTTCAGATTTTCTCATATCATGTTTTGCAATTTTTGAGTTTCAAGGTTTACAGTTTTCAAGTTATTCTAGTATCAGGGTTTTTTTGGTTTGGGGTTTTTAGGGATCAGTTTTTAAGGTTTTTGGGTTTTATGTTTTGGTTTACATGTTTCAAGTTTTGTGTTTATGTGATATTTTATATCAATGTTGTTCTCATGTGTTTGGGGTTTGCAGGTTCATAATTTATGGGCTTAGTATTTTTTATTTTTTATTTATTTTTAGGTTTTAGGTTTCATTTTTTTGTATTTTCAAGGTATTCAATTTCATGATTTCAGATTTCAGGGTTTGGGATTTTCAGGGTATTTGAGTTCAGGGATTTCAAATTCAGGTTTCAAGTTATTATGTTTTCAACATTTTTAGGATTGGGAACTTTAAGTTTTTGAAGATTTCAAGTTTCAGGGATTTTAGTTTTCAAGTTTCATTTATCATTATTTGGGTTTCATATTTTTAGATTTAGCAGAGTTTTAAATCTATGTATTATTTGTGTTCTCAAGATTTTTGGGTTCAGGGTTTTTAGTTTTTAGAGATTTGAGTTTCTAGGTTTGGGGTCTGCAAGTTTGGAACTTTCAAAGTTTGGCTTCTAGTTTAGATAATTTTGAGTTTTGTTTTCCCAAGTTTACTATTTTTGAATTCCAATGTTTATAATTTTAAGTTTTCAAAGTTTCAAGGTTCAAGGTTTTGAGATTTTGAGTTTATGAGAGTTTTATATCATTATACTTTTCTTTTTTTTTAAGTTGGGCTATGAATTTTTGGGTTTAGGGTTTTCAATTTTTGAGATTTTCAAGGTTTTTAGGATTTTCAAGTTCTAGGCATTCAAGTTCCATGCTTCATGGTTTTTGTTTATTCTATGTTTTGGGGTTTCAAGGTTTTGGATTTTTAGGTTTCATGTTTTAGGGTTTTCGAGTTTTATTTAATTAGTTATTTTGTTGTTGTAATAGGAAAAAAATGTAAATAAAATAGTAATCGGTAGAGCGCCTTTCTGTAAAAATTTGGGCTTTAAAAAGGGCCCTGAACCTCTAATGGAAAAAAGATTCTTGTCGAGTATATTTAAAAAAATAGTTTTGGAAGATGGCGCGCTCTTTCAAAGCAACTTGGTCTATATATAATATATATGTATTTCATTGATTTTATTCTTTTAAAATGCATGCATAAGGACACAAAAATTATATAGATTGAAGTAGTATTCACATGTATACTCATTGCTTAATAAATTTGGTGGGTTTATATTGAATTTGAAATTAAGTGTATATGTTGTGATTAAAAGATGCTTTACATTGAAACACACATGCATTTTTATCATAGGTTTTTATGTACATAAGAAATGAGATATATTTTATATATAGATTATTTATCATGGAAAAATAAATTTGACAAAGCAATAGGAAATAGTTGACAAATTCTTAAATGTTACATACTAGATTTAGTGTCTAAAATTATATATCTATATATCTTAAGGTAAACGTTTCTATAGCTACTTATTGTCTATGCTAAAATTAACTATGAATTAACTTCCAACCCATATCAAGTATTTTTTCTAGTCCATTTCCTATAGCCATTGATTCACTTGTTGCACACAACTAATGATGGTGCTACGGGTTATGATCAAGTCATGTCTAAAATGGATAAAGTGGTTAGTTTTTGCATGCAATTAGAAAAAAAACTTCTTCTATCTATAAGGTGGTTATAGTTATCATTACATCCTCTTCATTTCAATGGACGTTGATTTTCATAAAAAAATCCTTGATGTGTTTCTAACTAATTTTTTTTCACTCGTATGCCCTTTGTTGTAAGCTCTGCTATTCTAAACTTTGATATAGTTTATTTTTTTAACATTTAGTCATTATAATAGTCATAATAAGTTCTACAATATCTATTTACTGAAGAAGGTGTATATTTTAGATCTAGTTAAAAATTAATAAATTATTAGTTCATATTCATCAATCAATCATTCATAACAAAGCATTGCAATCAAAGTTGTAGGGTGTAGAAATTCATTCATTGGTATAAGATTGTTTATATCATTAATAGTAGTTTTATTTGAAGCAACATGTCTTAGTTAGAGGCGAGGATTTAATTATCAATCCAATTGAAAAGGGACCTATTCTTGATGAATTTTTGTATAGATTCCCATCCATTAGATTAATTCATTTAGATTAGTTCATCTTGTTGTGAGTATTATTAATTGATTTCAGAGTGGTTTGAAGTAGAATTACTTTATTTCCTTCTCAACTTATTCTTTTATTTCATTTCCATATTTAATATAGTAATTTAAATCTGTTTATGCACATTCAATTCTAATTTGTATGGGAAGCTTCCAAAAATCAAATTAGTATTTAATTTCCAAGCATTTCAATTCCAATATTTATTTTAGTGATGTGATTTACCTTCAAACAAAGAGTGATTTAAAATTATTTCAAAGGGTGGTTTTCTTTAGCTTATTACTCACCTCAAATTTTGATTTCATTTCCCTATACTTAACACTAGAATAACTAGAGTCTCCTAGTGAAACAAATAAATAAACTTTTATATATACAATGTAGATTCCTAGTCAAAATATGTGTTCCTAGATTTATAAGTAAATGTGTTTCACCTACACACACAACCTTTACACTTAGACCTTCAATATAACATCCACAAACATAATACATAGTTAGGTGGAAATTCTAAGTCTCATAATATACTAGAGAATATTTCAATATGCTACACATGCACTAGTCAACCCACGTAATTATTGGAAGGATAAGAGTCATACATGGAATCTCAACCATTCCAATTTTCACAATGGTTCTTTAAGCCTTAATAGCTTTGTATTTTTTTTTTAATATATCTGTGATATTATATATTAATATGATAGTAGAAGATAAGTAACCGTAGATCTCCATCAAGAGTTTGTTATGCATGCATAATGTAAAAACTAATAAACATTTTATTATGGTTCTATTACATTCTCTATTTTAAATCTTGTTGATATTTATTTTTTACACACTTATATCACATCTAAATCCTCATTTAGAGTGTTTCCCCTCACACCTCAAGGATTTGGATCGGGTGCACCCAACTTAAATGTGATGTAAAGTAAAAGATAGGATAACGAATCCAAAAATAAAAGGATGTTAGAGGGATGGAAGTGAGCAAGAGGTCCCATATTTCCCAATATGAAGAAAAATAGCTATACTTAGATAAGTGCATATTCTTAACATGAATTAACATAAAATAAGGCCATGGCACAATTTTTGGTTGGTACATGGTAGTTAAGTCAGCATTCAAATAACACTCTATTGAGGGTAGAAACATCTATCTCACATAAAAATGGGACCCATATTCATGGTTGTAAAGGGGCACACAAGTGGTGTTTTTGGAGGTGTTTTTAAATAACATCAATTAGATGTAGCTTGATTAGTTAAAATGGTGTGTTTCTTATAATGCGACCTAGTTGAAAATGCACAATATATCATTTGATAAACTAAGTTCCCCCTCTCATATTCATAAAAAAATGTGTCTAATCATAAAAATATAGAAGTTGACCATAGTTGGTTAAATGACATGCCCGATACAAGAGCCACTCAAGTTAGAATTTTATATAGTAATGGGATTTCCACACTTTTGCATCGAGTAAAAAATATAGATGTGGGTTTGTATAATTCTAACGTGCTTTCTAACTTTTGTTTAAATAAATTATAATGACCTACACAATCCATAAAATAAACCTTACTTTGAGTAAAGTTAAACCATAGATCAAAAACTATTTCAACCAATATAACATTCCCAACATACACTATATGTATTATTACATCAATGAAGTTTCTCTATTGAAATTAATGGCTTACATAGATGGTTGAAGAAACAATATTCATTTCACTTTGGCCTATAAATCCATTAAAATGGTTATATATATTACATTTATAATTAAAAGATAACATGTATATATCATATATATAACATACAATGTACATATTAAATATATAACATACATATATCATAAGTAACATGCATAGGGGAGTTTTATGTAAATCTATTTTTTTATTTTTTGAGTTTTTGGGCTCTAAATTTTTAAATTAAAAGTTCTCAAGTTTTGGAATTACTGGATTTCAGTTTTGAAATTTCAAGGTTTAGTGTTTTCTAGGTTTTTAAGTTATAGATTTCAGACATATAGTTTTTAAAATATTTCACATCAAATTTTTTATTTAAATATATATATTTTTTTATTTAAATTTTCAAATTTTAATTCCAATTTCATTAAACTCAATGTATTGTAAAACCGTAAAATAATATTACTTATAATATATTAATTTTATTATATATAAATAAATATTACACACATACATTATATATTTTTTTAATGACAGATAAGATATATTAAATGAATATCTAATTTCATTTTTTATTGATTGGTAAATTGAGGTCCTAGATTATTAAGGTGACGGACACCACTCATAGTTCGTTCGACAACTATAAATAAATAATACGTTTACAACCACAAATACAACATTTATTGCCTTTTCAATAACCAGCTTTAGGGTTGTTTAATCTTGGCCCAATCTTTTGAATGGGAAAACGCCATGTCAAGCCGAGCTTACCAATTACCCTTCATGTGGAGCTCCGAGTCTTTATCTTCTGCATAACAATCTGCATAGGAATTCCGAACATGAAAAAATTGTCAGTGCCTTTCTGCTGAAATCCTGTTTTATTCAGTTCGTTATCTTTTTGCTGCAGGGCCCCTTACAACGAAAAATTGGGCCTGAACAAAGCGCTTGGACCTCTGATGAAGACAAGATTCTTGTTGACTATATTCAGAAAAATGGCTGTGGACGCTGGCGTGTTGTTCCGAAGAAAGCTGCTCTGTATATAATAAATGTAGCACATTGATGTCATTTCTATAAAATGCATGCATACCGACATAAAAAATCATTTAGATTGAATTAATAATCGCATGTTTACTCAATGGGTATTGCATTGAAAAGTATTGCTGCCCGGATTAATGGCTATTGGGTAAAGTTTTTGTAGTCATTATTGTATTGCATTGAAAAGTATTGTTGCCAGTTCATCTGATGAATTGAATGGTGTTGTGGCCAGTTTTTCTTATTGATGCAACGAAACTGAAATTAAACAGCAGTTGAAAGCACCCGTTGTCAAACCTGTTTTTTTTTTAGTTCTTTTAGTGGAACAATTTTGTACTCTTCTTTTAATATAATTGAACCCTGCAGATGGTCTACATTGAGATCAAGAACTTCTGGAACACCCACCTGAAGAAAAACCTGTTGAGAATGGGATTGGATCCATCCACCCATGCACCCAGATCTGAGACAAACACTGCAAAAGGATCACACGGATCTCAGTCCTCAGCACTGTCAAGGCACATGTCACAGTCAGAAAATGCAAGGCTTGAAGCGGAAGCAAGGCTCTCCAGAGAGTCAACTTCATTTCGTAAGTTGATGGGAAACGAAGATGCAGAGGTTGATGCCAGTGCACCAACTGATCAAGAGTATGCCATACATGCATAATGTAAAAATTGATAAATGCTTACTCTAGTTTTATTATTTTCACCACACTAAATCTTTTTGATAATCCTTTTACACACACTTATATCACATCTAAATTTTCATATAGAATGGTTTCCCCATACCTCAAGGATTTAGATCAAATGCACCCAACTTAAAAGTGATCTAAATAAAAAGATAACATAATGTTTTATTTTTAGAGGGACAAAATTGAGCAAGATGTGTATATAGTCCAATTTGAACGAAATTAATTATATATAGATAAGTGCACTAAATTAACATAAAATAGAACCATGACACCATTTTAGGTTTATACATGGTGGTTAAGTTAGCATTGAAATAACACTTTATTGAAGGTAGTGACACCTATCTGACATAGCATCCCTTTTTGTGGTTGTAGAGGGGCTCACAAGTGGTGTTTTTGGAAGAGTTGCTAAACAACACAATCTGAATGTAGCTTGATTAGTTGAAAGGGTGTGTTTTTTACAATGTGACCTAGGATCATTTTCACAAGATGTCATTTGATAAAGTGAGTTCCCTCTCTCATGTACATCTAAAAATCTTAAAAATGTGTTCAATCATAAAAAAATATAAAATTATACTATAGTCAGTTAAATTCCATGCCCTATACAAGGGCTAACCAAGCTAGAATTTTATATAGTAGTGGGTTTTCCACTCTTCTACATAAAGAAGATAGACATGGATGTGGGTTTTCATAATTCGATTGTGCTTTCCAAATTTCATTTTAAAATATCATAATGACCTACACAACCCATAAAAAACACCTTACTATGAGTAGAGTTAAACCATGGCTAAAAAAACAATTAAAGCAATACACCCTTCCAAACATACATTATATGTGTTATTTTTTTGGGATCAATGCTTAGCTTTTGATCAGAGCCTCAACTAGTTATAGGACACAACGGGTCTCCCCATAAAATAAAAACCAAAATTACAGTGAAACCTTTAACCTATAGATTTCCTATAATCAGTGAGGATCCAAATAAAACTATTGATAACAAAAAAGACAAAGCCAACAAAGTAATCAAAAAATAAACTTTGAAAACAATCTAATTCCATAGGGAATCAACCTTTTGCTGCCAATGTTTGTTTTCCCTTATTGGAAAGAATATTTTCCATAGTCCATTGAGTACCATTGAGGATGGAATTTTGGGCATCCAATTGAAGTCTTTCTACCTCTTTTCCCTTTTTTCCCATAGTTTGGAGTCTGGATAGAGATGAAGGACTAAGCTATAGTCAAAATCATCATACTTGCTAGCTCTTCTTCTTCTTCCTCCCAGTCCTCCTCGGCTTCTTCTAATCCTTTCGACTACTGATATTTTTCCAACATAGGAGAAAAGTTTTTTTGAACCACTATACCTTTCTTTTCTAATGCCTTATCCTAAATCACTGGCATGGAAGAAGGCTAAATTGTGATCTCAACTACTTCAACCACCTTAACACCTCCCAAATTTTCTATAACCTTTACCTGATCTGGCTGAGGAGAAGATAACTACCCTATCTTCATAATGGGCTCAACTTCGTTAGACACATGAACCTCATCCTTTTTTATATTAATATAAACTTTCTAGCTATTAATGGAAGAAGTTCAACAAGAAGTTGATACTTTGACCCAAATCTCTATTTAGACACCCTACCTTTTGCACCCATTTTTGTAAAAGTGAACCCTGAGATCCTTTATAGCCATTCGCAGGATGAGATGCTATCATATGGTTATTTTGATTACATTTAAAGCACTGGAATGGCAGTCCTTCAACATTTACATATTGAGTCCATAGACCATAGGATGAAGAGCTCTAAATGGAATGATGGAATGATTTAGATAGATCCATCATCACACACACCCTGAAAAATTTCTGATTAGCCTCCATAGATTCATCAATTTTCAAAAACTCTTCAAGTTTGTTTGCTAATGATTTGAGAAGTCTTGGATCTCGCACATCTAAAGGAAGATTATAAAATCTGAGCCATACTAGGGCATGAGAGACAACCGTAGTAGTAGGGTCCAAAAAAGGGGCCCAAAGGGAAAACAATATTCCGTGTTTGCCTAAAAATCAAGGTCCATTCCCCCATACAAAATCCCTATCTTTTGTAAGACAAAAATGAATAAGAAAAGACCCATTAGATATAAAAGATAGAGAGGGAGATTGAATAGATGCCCAAGTTTCAAAAGTCTAAGGTAATAACATATCCCAGGATGGCCATTTCCCAATGCATCTACCTATTAGAGATATACCTCCTCTTTCCAAGCTAATATTTGAGAGCTTTGAATCTGAAATTTCCAAAACTAAAATAGAATCAAAAGACCAGGGGAATGTCACCTATAAATGTAGTTTCCAAGGTAGTTTTTTAAGCTGAAACATTGCCCTGTGAATCTTCCCTTGACTTTAAACTCTTCGCTAAAGGCTCCTCTTGCTACAACTAATTTTTGGGTGGTAAAATAGGTTCTAATTTTGGGTTATCTTATAGAATATATATATATATATATATATATATATATATATATATATATATATATATATATATATATATATATATATATATATATATATATATATATATATATATATATATATATATTTACAAAAATCACTACAAGTATGAAAGTGATTCCATGCATTAATGCAAGAAGCATACACCATCTTGGAATCCCTATCCTCATAGTTTGAATTCTTTGAAACCTTATTTCTCTAGGAAGATCGATTGAAAGACTTACCCCTACCTTTATCTTAATTCTCCAACCATAGATCAACTCTAGGCTACTCTAAATCTAGGGATTTCTCTTCAGTAATCATGAAATCCTGAACAAAATTTACATTCTTGGATTTCAACCTACCCCTCCCAAGCCTTTGATTACTAACAGGTCAATACTTCTCCCACCTGAAAAAACATGTGCACCTTCAACCTGCTCAACATCTTCCACATAGAAACTACATGGGAGACCTACATTTTTGGCTAGTGCTAATTTAAAAACTATTGGATAAGCTTCACTCTCCCCTCTCTACCCTTTCACTAACACCTCCCTAAAACTCCTACCTAGCTTCTTCCCTGAACCAACTCCTACTAATGCTCCAACATCTACCATCACTCCAACACCTGCCGCCACTGCAAATCCATCCATTGTTACCTTACCTTCCTTCATTGCCAAAAACACAATCACTCATGACCTAAATCTAAGTTATATGTGTTATTATAGTAAAGGTGTTTTTCCTATTAAAATTGATGTCTTACAATGATGATTGAACCAATACTATTCATTTCACCTCGGCTTATAGATCTGATAACATGGTTTCATATATTAAATTCATAATTAAAAATAACATGTATATATCATATATAACATGCAATATACAGATCAAAAATATAACATACATATGTCATAGGTAATAGGCACTATAATTTTTTTAATTATTATTAAATTAATTTTTAAATCATCAACGTTATTATTTTACCAATATCATATGATAAAATATTAATTACTATTAAATATATTTTTGAATGGTTAACATTATTCTTCTATCAACATCTTATAACTAACAAAATTATTTTTTGGGTTTCAAGATTTGAATAAGATAAATCTATTTTATATATCTAATATTCTTATTTTATAGCTTTTGGGTCTATTTTTTTGGGTTCATTTTTTGTATTGAGTTTTGATGTTTTTGGGTTTCAATATTTATGGTTGTCATATTTTCTCATATCATGTTTTGTAATTTTTGAGTTTCAAGGTTTATGATTTTTAGATTTTTATAGTATCACGTTTTTGGGTTGGGGGATCTTAGGGGTTAGTTTTTAAGGTTTTCAGGGTTTACATTTTGGTTTTAATCTTCCAAGTTTTATGTTTATGTGTAATTTTACATCAATATAGTTCTCATGTGTTTACGGATTATAGGTTCATAATCTTTGGGCTTAGTATTTCCATTTTTTATTTATTATTTTTTTTTTAGGTTTTAGGTTTCAAGTTTTTGGATTTTCAAGGTATTCAAATTCATGATTTCACATTTCAAGTTTTGAGATTTTCAAGGTATTTAAGTTTAAGGATTTTAAATTTAAGTTTTGGGTTATTATGTTTTAAAGGTTTTTAGGGTTTGGGCTTTTAGGTTTTTGAAGATTTCAAGTTTTGAGGATTTTAATTTTCAAGTTTAATTTATCAATATTTGGGTTTCATATTTTTGGATTTAGTCAGGTCTTAAATCAAATTATTGTTCTTGTTCTTAATATTTTGAGTTCAAGGTTTTCATTTTTTAAAGATTTAGGTTTCTGGGATTGGGTTCTTCAAATTTGTAACATTCAGAGTTTGGATTATAGTTTAGATAATTTTGAGTTTTTTTTTCCCAATTTTAGTGTTTTTGAGTCTTAGTGTTTATAGTTTTAGGTTTTAAATTTTAGGGTCCAGGATTTTGATATTTTGAGTTTCATGAGAGTTTTATATTAATATATTTATCTTGTTTTTTAAGTCAAGCTCTGAATTTTTTGGTTTAAGTTTCTCAGTTTTTGGGAGTTCCAAGGATTTTTATGTTTTGGGCATTCAAGTTTCATGAAAAAAACTGGTCTATTTTAGAGTGGTTTGAAGTACAGTTACACACTTATATCACATCTAAATCTTCATTTAAAATGTTTTACCTCGGACCTCAAAAACTTGAATGAAATGCACCCAACTTAAAAGATGATCTAAAAAAAAAGATAAGATAATAAATTTAAAAATAGAAGGATTTTAGAGTGATAAAATTAAACAAGAAATGAAATTAGCCATACATAGATAAGTGCACTGAACTAATATAAATTAACATAAAATAGGACCATGATACCATTTTAGGTTTCTACATGGGGATAAGTTAGCATTGAAATAACACTTTATTGAAGATAGTGACACCAATCTCATGTAGCACCCCTTTTGTGGTTATAGAGGGGCCCATCAATGGTCCTCTTGGAAGAGTTGTTAAAGAACATAATCCCAATATAGCTTGATTAGTTGAAAGGATGAGTTTTTTACAATGTCACTTAGGATCATTTTCACAAGATGTCATTTGATAAAGTGAGTTTCCCTTATCACGTACATCTAAAAATCTTGAAAATGTGTTCAATCATAAAAAATATAAAATTTTATTATAGTTGGTTAAATTCCATGCCCCATACAAGGGTCATCCAAGTTAGAATTTTAAATAATAGTGGGTTTTTCACTCTTCCACATGGAGAAGATAAATATGGATGTGGGTTTTTTTAATTCGTATGTGATTTCCAAATTTTATTTCAAAATATTATAACGACCTACACAACCTATAAAATACACCTTACTATGTGTAGAGTTAGACCATGGCTAAAAAACTATTAATTGAACCAATACACCTTTCCCAACATACGTTAAATGTGTTATTACATACAATGTGTTTCTCCTATTTAAATTAATATCTTACAATGATGATTGAACCAATACTATTCATTTGATGTCGGCTTATAGATTCGATAATATGGTTACATATGTTAGATTCATGATTAAAAAATAACATGTATATATCATATATAACATGCAACATACGAATTAAAAATATAACACACATATCTCATAGGTAACATGCACTGTAATTTTTTTTTAATTATTATTAAATTATGTTTTAAATCATCAATGTTACTATTTTATCAATATCATATGAAAAACTATAAATTATTATTAAATATTTTTTTAAATATTAATATTATTTTTCTATCAACATCTTATAACAATAAAAATATTTTTTGGGTTCCAAGATTTGAATAAGATAAATATGTTTTATATATCTAATATTCGTATTTTCTATGTTTTGGGCCTATTTTTTTGGTTTCATTTTTTTGTGTCGAGTTTCAATGGTGTTTTTGGGTTTCAATATTCATGGTTTTCATATTTTCTCATATCATGTTTTGCAATTTTTGAGTTTCAAGGTTTACAGTTTTCAAGTTTTTCTAGTATTAGGTTTTTTTGGTTTGGGGTTTTTAGGGATCAGTTTTTAAGGTTTTTGGGTTATATGTTTTGGTTTTCATGTTCCAAGTTTTGGGTTTATGTGATATTTTATATCAATATCGTTCTCATGTGTTTGGGGTTTACAAGTTCATAATTTATGGGCTTAGTATTTTTTTTTTTTTATTTTATTTTTTTTATTTTATTTTTTTGTTTTTATATTTAGGTTTTAGGTTTCATTTTTTTGCATTTTCAAGGTATTCAATTTCATGATTTCAGATTTTAGGGTTTGGGATTTTCAGGGTAATTGAGTTCAGAGATTTCAAATTCAGGTTTCAAGTTATTATGTTTTCAACATTTTTAGGTTTGGGAACTTTAAGTTTTTGAAGATTTCAAGTTTCAGGGATTCTAGTTTTCAAATTTCATTTATTAATATTTGGGTTTGATATTTTTAGATTTAGCAGAGTTTTAAATCTATGTATTATTTGTGTTCTCAAATTTTTTGGGTTTAGGGTTTTTAGTTTTTAAAGATTTGCGTTTCTAGGTTTGGGGTCTACAAGTTTGGAACTTTCAAGGTTTGGTTTCTAATTTAGATAATTTTGAGTTTTGTTTTCCCAATTTTACTATTTTTGAATTCTAATGTTTATAATTTTAAGTTTTCAAGTTTCAAGGTTTAAGGTTTTGAGATTTTGAGTTTATAAGAGTTTTATATCATTACACTTTTCTTTTCTTTGAAGTTGGGCTATGAATTTTTGGGTTTAGGGTTTTCAATTTTTGAGAGTTTCAAGGTTTTTAGGATTTTCAAGTTCTAGGCATTCAAGTTCCATGCTTCATGGTTTTCGTTTATTCTATGTTTTGGGGTTTCAAGGTTTTGGATTTTTAGGTTTCATGTTTTAGGGTTTTTAGGTTTTATTTAATTAGTTATTTTATTATTGTAATAGGAAAAAAATATAAATAAAATATTAATCGGTAGAGTCCCTTTCTGTAAATATTTGGGGCTTGAAAAGGGGCCCTGAACCTCTAATGGAAAAAAGATTCTTGTCAAGTATATTTAAAAAAATAGTTTTGGAAGATGGCGTGCTCTTTCAAAGCAAGTTGGTCTATATATAATATGTATGTATTGCATTGATTTTATGCCTTTAAAATGCATGCATAATTACATAAAAATTATTTATATTGAAGTAGTATTCACATGTATACTCATTGGTTAATAAATTTTGTGGGTTTATATTGAATTTGAAGTTAAGTGTATATGTTATGATTAACAGATGCTTTACATTGAAACACACATGCATTTTTATCATAATTTTTTATGTACATAAGAAATGAGATATATTTTATATATAGATTGTTTATCATGGAAAAATAAATTTGACAAAGCAATAGGAAATAGTTGATAGATTCCTAAATGTTACATACTAGATTTAGTGTCTAAAATTATATATCTATATATCTTAAGGTAAATTTTTCTATAGATACTTATTGTCTATGCTAAAATAAACTATGAATTAACTTCCAATCCATATCAAGTATTTTTTCTAGTCCATTTCCTATAGACATTGATTCACTTGTTGCACACAACTAACGATGGTGCTACGGGTTATGATCAAGCCATGTCTAAAATAGATAAAGTGGTTAGTTTTTGCATGCAATTTGAAAAAAACCCTTATTCTATCTATAAGGTGGTTATAGTTATTGTGACATCCTCTTCATTTCAATGGACGTTAATTTTCATAAAAAAAAACCTTGATGTGTTTCTAACTAATTTTTTTTCACTCGTATGCCCTTTGTTGTAAGCTCTGCTATTCTAAGCTTTGATATACTTTATTTTTTTAACATTTAGTCATTATAATAGTCATAATAAGTTCTACAATATCTATTTACTGAAGAAGGTGTATATTTTAGATCTAGTTAAAAATTAATAATCATTAGTTCATATTCATCAATCAATCATTCATAGCAAAGCATTGCAATCAAAGTTGTAGGGTGTAGAAATTCATTCATTGGTATAAGATTGTTTATATCAATAATAGTAATTTTATTTGAAGCAACATGTCTTAGTCAGAGGCGAGGATTTAATTATGAATCCAATTGAAAAGGGGCCTATTCTTGATAACTTTTTGTATAGATTCACATCCATTAGATTAACTCATTTAGATTAGTTCATCTTGTTGTGAGTATTATTAATTGATTTCAGAGTGGTTTGAAGTAGAATTACTTGATTTCCTTGTCAACTTATTATTTTAGTTCATTTCCATATTTATCATAGTAATTTAAATCTGTTTATGCACATTTAATTCTAATTTGTATGGGAAGCTTCCAAAAATCATATTAGTATTTAATTTCCAAGAATTTCAATTCCAATATTTATTTTAGTGATGTGATTTACCTTCAAACAAAGAGTGATTTAAAATTATTTCAAAGGGTGGTTTTCTTTAGCTTAGTAATCACTTCAAATTTTGATTTCATTTCCCTATACTTAACACTAGAATAACTAGAGTCTCCTAGTGAAACAAATAAATATACTTTTATATATACAATGTAGATTCCTAGTCAGAATATGTGTTCCTAGATTTATAATTAAATGTGTTTCACCTACACACACAACCTTTACACTTAGACCTTCAATATAACATCCACAAACATAATACATAGTTAGGTGGAAATTCTATGTCTCGTAATATATTAGAGAATATGTCAGTATGCTACACATGCACTAGTCAACCCACATAATTATTGGAAGGATAAGAGTCATACATGGAATCTCAACCATTCCAATTTCCATAATGGTTCTTTAAGGCTTAATATCTTTGTATTTTTCTTTTTAATATATCTGTGATATTACATATTAATATGATAGTAGAAGATAAGTAACCGTAGATCTCCATCGAGAGTTTGTTATGCATGCATAATGTAAGAACTAATAAACATTTTATTATGGTTGTATTACATTCTCTATTTTAAATCATGTTGATATTTATTTTTTACACACTTATATCACATCTAAATCCTCATTTAGAGTGTTTCCCCTCAAACCTCAAGGATTTGGATCGGGTGCACCCAACTTAAATGTGATGTAAAGTAAAAGATAAGATAACGAATCCAAAAATAAAAGGATGTTAGAGGGATGGAAGTGAGAAAGAGGTCCCATATTTCCAAATATGAATAAAAATAGCTCTACTTAGATAAGTGCATATTCTTAACATGAATTAACATAAAATAAGGCGATGGCACAATTTTCGGTTGGTACATGGTAGTTAAGTTAGCATTCAAATAACACTCTATTGAGGGTAGAAACATCTGTCTCACATAAAAATGGGACCCATATTCATGGTTGTAGAGGGGCACACAAGTGGTGTTTTTGGAGGTGTTTTTAAATAAAATCAATTAGATGTAGCTTGATCAGTTAAAATGGTGTGTTTCTTATAATGTGACCTACTTTAAAATGCACAATATATCATTTGATAAACTAATTTCCCCCTCTCATATTCATAAAAAAATGTGTCTAATCATAAAAATATAGACGTTGACCATAGTTGGTTAAATGACATGCTCAATACAAGAGCCACTCAAGTTAGAATTTTATATAGTAATGGGATTTCCACACTTTTGCATCGAGTAAAAAATATAGATGTGAGTTTGTATAATTCTAATGTGCTTTCTAACTTTCGTTAAAATAAATAATAATGACCTACACAACCCATAAAATAAACCTTACTATGAGTAAAGTTAAACCATAAATCAAAAACTATTTCAACCAATATAACATTCCCAACACACATTGTATGTATTATTACATCAATGAAGTTTCTCTACTGAAATTAATGCCTTACATAGATGGTTGAAGAAACAATATTCGTTTCACTTTGGCCTATAAATCCATTAAAATGGTTATATATATTACATTTATAATTAAAAGATAACATGTATATATCATATATAACATACAATGTACATATTAAATATATAGCATACATATATCATAAGTAACATGCATAGGGGAGTTTTATATAAATCTATTTTTTTATTTTTTGAGTTTTTGAGCTCTAAATTTTTAAATTAAAAGTTCTCAAGTTTTGGGATTACTGGATTTCAGTTTTCAAATTTCAAGGTTTAGTGTTTTCTAGGTTTTTAAGTTACAGATTTTGAGACATAGAGTTTCTAAAATATTTCACATTAAATTATTTATTTAAATATATATATTTTTTATTTAAATTTTCAAACTTTTAAATCCAATTTCATTAAACTTAATGTATTGTAAAACCGTAAAATAATATTACTTATAATATATTAATTTTATTATATATAAATAAATATTACACGGACACAGACATTATATATTTTTCTAATGATAGATAAGATATATTAAATGAATGTGTAATTTCATTTTTAATTGATTGGTAAATTGAGGTCCTAGATTATTAAGGTGACGGACACCACTCATACTCCGTTCGACAACTATAAATAAATAATACGTTTACAACCACAAATACAACATTTATTGCCTTTTCAATAACCAGCTTTAGGGTTGTTTAATCTTGGCCCAATCTTTTGAATGGGAAAACGCCATGTCAAGCCGAGCTTACCAATTACCCTTCATGTGGAGCCCCGAGTCTTTATTTTCTGCATAACAATCTGCATAGGAATTCCAAACTTGAAAAAATTGTCAGTGCCTTTCTGCTGAAATCCTGTTTTATTCAGTTCGTTATCTTTTTGCTGCAGAGCCCCTTACAGCGAAAAATTGGGCCTGAACAAAGCGCTAGGACCTCTGATGAAGACAAGATTCTTGTTGACTATATTCAGAAAAATGGCTGTGCACGCTGGCGTGTTGTTCCGAAGAAAGCTGGTCTGTATATAATATATGTAGCACATTGATTTCATTTCTATAAAATGCATGCATACCGACATAAAAAATCATTTAGATTGAATTAATATTCGCATGTTTACTCAATGGGTATTGCATTGAAAAGTATTGTTGCCCGGATTAATGGCTATTGGGTAAAGTTTTTGTTGTCATTATTGTATTGCATTGAAAAGTATTGTTGCCAGTTCATCTGATGAATTGAATGGTGTTGTGGCCATTTTTTCTTTTTGATGTAACAAAACTGAAATTAAACCGCAGTTGAAAGCACCCGTTGTCAAACCTGTTTTTTTATTTTTTTAAAGTTCTTTTAGTGGAACAATTTTGCACTCTTCTTTTAATATGATTGAACCCTGCAGATGGTCTACATTGAGATCAAGAACTTCTGGAACACCCACCTGAAGAAAAAGCTGTTGAGAATGGGATTGGATCCATCCACCCGTGCACCCAGATCTGAGACAAACACTGCAAAAGTATCACACGGATCTCAGTCCTCAGCACTGTCAAGGCACATGTCACAGTCAGAAAATGCAAGGCTTGAAGTGGAAGCAAGGCTCTCGAGAGAGTCAACTTCATTTCGTAAGTTGATGGGAAACGATGATGCAGAGGTCGATGCCAGTGCACCAACTGATCAAGAGTATGCCATACATGCATAATGTAAAAATTGATAAATGCTTACTCTAGTTTTATTATTTTCACTACTCTAAATCTTTTTGATAATCCTTTTACACACACTTATATCACGTCTAAATTTTCATATAGAATGGTTTCCCCATACCTCAAGGATTTAGATCAAATGCACCCAACTTAAAAGTGATCTAAATAAAAAGATAAGATAATGTTTTATTTTTAGAGGGACAAAATTGAGCAAGATGTGTATATAATCCAATTTGACCGAAATTAATTATATATAGATAAGTGCACTAAATTAACATAAAATAGAACCATGACACCATTTTAGGTTTCTACATGGTGGTTAAGTTAGCATTGAAATAACACTCTATTGAAGGTAGTGACACCTATCTGACATAGCATCCCTTTTTGTGGTGGTAGAGGGGCTCACAAGTGGTGTTTTTGGAATAGTTGCTAAACAACACAATCTGAATGTAGCTTGATTAGTTGAAAGGGTGTGTTTTTTACAATGTGATCTAGGATCATTTTCACAAGACGTCATTTGATAAAGTGAGTTCCCCCTCTCATGTACATCTGAAAATCTTGAAAATGTGTTCAATCATAAAAAAATATAAAATTATACTATAGTCGGTTAAATTCCATGCCCTATACAAGGGCTAACCAAGCTAGAATTTTATATAGTAGTGGGTTTTCCACTCTTCTGCATAAAGAAGATAGACATGGATGTGGGTTTTCATAATTCGATTGTGATTTCCAAATTTCATTTAAAAATATCATAATGACCTACACAACCCATTAAAAACACCTGACTATGAGTAGAGTTAAACCATGGCTAAAAAACCATTCAAACCAATACACCCTTCCCAACATACGTTATATGTGTTATTTTTTTGGGAACAATGCTTAGCTTTTGATCAGAGCCTCAACTAGTTATGGGACACAACGGGAGGTCCAGCCTCCCCATAAAATAAAAACCAAAATTACAGTGAAACCTTTAACCTATAGATTTCCTATAATCAGTGAGGATCCAAATAAAACTACTGATAACAGAAAAGACAAAGCCAAAAAGTAATAAAAAAATAAACTTTCAAAACAATCTAATTCCACATGGAATCAACCTTTTGCTGCCAATGTTTGTCTGCCCCTATTGGAAAGAATATTTTCCATAGTCCATTGAGTACCATTGAGGATGGAATTTTGTGCATCCAATTGAAGTATTTCTACCTCTTTTCCCTTTTTTCCCATAGTTTGGAGTCTTGATAGAGATGAAGGACTGAGCTATAGTCAAAATCATCATACTTGCCAGCTCTTCTTCTTCTTCCTCCCAGTCCTCCTCGGCTTCTTCTAATCCTTTCGACTACTAAGATTTTTCCAACATAGGGGAAAAGTTTTTTGGAACCACTGTACCTTTCTTTTCTAATGCTTTATCCTAAATCACTGGCGTGGAAGAAGGCTAAATTGTGATCTCAACTACTTCAACCACCTTAACACCTCCCAAATTTTCTATAACCTTTACCTGATCTGGCTGAGGAGAAGATAACTACCTTGTATTCATAATGGGCTCAACTTCTTTAGACACATGAACCTCATCCTCTTTTATATTAATATAAACTTTCTAGCTATTAATGGAAGAAGGAAGTTCAATGAGAAGTTGATACTTTGAACTAAATCTCTCTTCAAACACCCTTCCTTTTTCACCCATTTTTGTAAAAGTGAACCCTGAGATCCTTTATAGCCATTCGCAGGATAAGACAGTATCATATGGTTATTTTGATTACATTTAAAGAACTGGAATGGTAGTCCTTCAACATTTACATATTGAGTCCATAGACCATAGGATGAAGAGATCTGAATGGAATGATGGAATGATTTAGATAGATCCATCATCACACACACCCTGACAAATTTCTGATTAGCCTCCATAGATTCATCAATTTTAAAAAACTCTCCAAGTTTGTTTACTAATGATTTGAGAAGTCCTAGATCTCACACAGCTAAAGGAAGATTATAAAATTTGAGCCATACTAGGGCATGAGAGACAACCGTAGTAGTAGGGTCCAAAAAAGGGGCCCAAAGGCAAAACAATATTCCTTGTTTGCCTAAAAATCGAGGTCCATTCCCCCATACAAAATCCCTATCTTTCACAAGACAAAAATGAATAAGAAAAGACCTGTTAGATAGCAAAGATAGAGAGGGAGATTGAATAGATGGCCAAGTTTCAAAAGTCTAAAGTAATAACATATCCCAGGATGGCCATTTTCCAATGCATCTACCTATTAGAGATATACCTCCTCTTTCCAAGCTAATATTTGAGAGCTTTGAATCTGAAATTTCCAAAACTAAAATAGAATCAGAAAGACCAGGGGAATGTCACCTATAAAAATAGTTTCCAGGTTAATTTTTTGAGCTGAAACATTGCCCTGTGAATCTTCCCTTGACTTTAAACTCTTCACTAAAGGCTCCTCTTGCTACAACTAAATTTTGTGTAATAAAATAGGTTCTAAATCTGGGTTATCTTATAGAATCTTTTTTTTTATTTTTACAAAAATCACTACAAGTATGAAAGTGATTCCATGCATTGATGCAAGAAGTATACACCATCTTGGAATCCCTATCCTCATAGTTTGAATTCTTTGAAACCTTATTTCTCTAGGAAGATCGATTGAAAGACTTACCCCTGCCTTTATCTTAATTCTCCAACCCTAGATCAACTCCAGGCTACTCTGAACCTAGGGATTTCTCTTCAGTAATTATGAAATCCTGAACAAAATTTACATTCTTGGATTTCAACCTACCCCTTCCAGGCCTTTGATTGCTAACAGGTCAGTACTTCTCCCCACCTGAAAAAACATTTACGCCTTCAACCTACTTAACATATTCCACATAGAAACTACATGGGAGACCTACATTTCTGGCTAGTGCTAATTTAAAAACTATTGGATAAGCTTCACTCTCCCCTCTCTACCCTTTCGCTAACACCTCCCTAAAACTCCTACCTAGCTTCTTCCCTGCACCAACTTCTACTAATGCTCCAACATCTACAATCACTCCAACACCTGCCACCACTACAAATCCATCCATTATTACCTTACCTTCCTTCATTGAAAAAAACACAATCGCTCATGACCTAAATCTAGGTTATATGTGTTATTATAGTAAAGTTGTTTTTCCTATTAAAATTGATGTCTTACAGTGATGATTGAACCAATACTATTCTTTTCACCTTGGCTTATAGATCTGATAACATGTTTACATATATTAAATTCATAATTAAAAAATAACATGTATATATCATATATAACATGCAACATACAAATCAAAAATATAACATACATATGTCATAGGTAATAAGCACTATAATTTTTTTAATTATTATTAAATTAATTTTTAAATCATCAACGTTATTATTTTACCAATATCATATGATAAAATATTAATTACTATTAATTATATTTTTGAATGGTTAACATTATTCATCTATCAACATCTTATAACTAACAAAATATTTTTTGGGTTTCAAGATTTGAATAAGATAAATCTATTTTATATATCTAATATTCTTATTTTATAGGTTTTGGGTCTATTTTTTTGGGTTCATTTTTTGTATTGAGTTTTGATGTTTTTGGGTTTCAATATTTATGGTTGTCATATTTTCTCATATCATGTTTTGTAATTTTTGAGTTTCAAGGTTTATGATTTTTAGATTTTTCTAGTATCAAGTTTTTGGGTTTGGGGATCTTAGGGCTTAGTTTTTAAGGTTTTCAGGGTTTACATTTTGGTTTTAATCTTCCAAGTTTTATGTTTATGTGTAATTTTACATCAATATAGTATTTCCAATTTTTATTTTTTTTATTTTTTAGCTTTTAGGTTTCAATTTTTTGGATTTTAAAGGTATTCAAATTCATGATTTCACATTTCAATTTTTGAGATTTTCAAGGTATTTAGGTTTAGGGATTTTAGATTTAAGTTTTGAGTTATTATGTTTTTAAGGTTTTTAGGTTTGGGGCTTTTAGGTTTTTGAATATTTCAAGTTTTGAGGATTTTAATTTTCAAGTTTAATTTATCAATATTTGGGTTTCATATTTTTGGATTTAGTCAGGTCTTAAATCAATTTATTCTTCTTGTTCTTAATATTTTTGAGTTCAAGGCTTTCATTTTTTAAAGATTTGGATTTCTGGGTTTGGGGTCTTCATATTTGTAACATTCAGAGTTTGGATTATAGTTTAGATAAGTTTGAGTTTTGTTTTCCCAATTTTAGTGTTTTTGAGTTTTAGTGTTTATATTTTTAGGTTTTAAATTTTCAGGGTCCAGGGTTTTGATATTTTGAGTTTCATGAGAGTTTTATATCAATATATTTATCTTGTTTTTGAAGTCGAGCTTTGAATTTTTGGGTTTAGGTTTCTCATTTTTTGGAAGTTCCAAGGATTTTTGTGTTTTGGGCATTCAAGTTCCATGCTTCATGTTTTCTATTTTTTCTACATTTTTATAGTTTCAAGGTTTTGGATTTTTAGGTTTCATGTTTTAAGGTTTTTATGTTTTATTTAGTTAATAATTTTATTGTTGTAGTAAGAGAAAAATATAAATAAAATAAAAATGGATGGAGCCACTTACTATAAAAATTTGGGCCTAAAAAAGGGGCCTTGAACCTTTAATGAAAATAAGATTCTTGTTAAGTATATTTGGAAAAATAGTTTTGGAAGTTGGTGTGCTCTTTCAAAGCAAGTTGGTATGTATATTAATATGTATGTACTACATTCATTTCATTTCTATAAAATGCATGCATAGTGACATAAAAAATTATTTACATTGAAGTAATATTCACATTTATAATCATTGCGTAATAAATTTGGTGGGTATATATTGAATTTGAAAAGAAGTGTATATGTTGTGATTGAAAGATGTTTCACATTGTATAACACATGTATTTTTATAGTAAGTTTTTATGTATGTTATAAATGAGATATATTTTATATATAGATAATTGTTTTTGGAAAAATAAATTCCACAAAAGAAGATGAAATAGTTGGCAAATTCTTAAATGTTACATACTAGATTTGGTGTCTAAAATTCTATATCTATATATCTTAAGGTAGATTTTTTTGTAACCACTTATTGTCTATGCTAAAATTAACTAAGAATTAACTACCAACCCATATCAACTTTTTTTTTCTTATCCATATCCTATAGCCATTGATTCACTTGTGGCATACGACTAAGGATGTTGCTACGGCTTATGATCAAGTAGAAAAAAACTCTTTTCTACCTAGAAGATGGTTGTAGTTCTTGTTACATACTCTTCATTCCAATGGTCTCTGAGTTTTAGAACAAACTCCTTAATGTGGTTTTAACTACTTCTTTTCCACTTGTTGAAAGATCCCAAACTCAATTTGGAAACACAAAATATATAGGTTCTTACAAGACAAAGATATAACTCTGATTATTTGCCTTTAGAGAATGTAGATACAAAAATATATTACCTAGATTTGCTGCAATAGTGAATAAACAAAAATTACAGTACACAACGATATTATGAAGGGTATAATGAAGCCCAAAATAAGCAAGAACCTAGAAGTGTGCACAAATCTGGACGCCGTGTAAAAAACACAGTCACCGACGTCGGTGAGGATGATGCTGACGTCTGTCGATACCCTACCGCCATCGGTCGTCTGGTGGGCGATCTCTACCTGCCTGTGACTGCCTATGACTGCCTGACTGCTGGCGTCAGTCGCTGATCGGCCGATGTCGGTCTATATGCCGATGCCGGTCTCTTTAAAACCCTGCGGCCGAACTGTGCCCTTTCCTTTCTCTGAACCTGCTGATATGGCCTGGTGCCGCTTTTGTACAGATTTCGTACCGAACTTGATATGCAAAAAAAAATATAAATCTTGAACCTAAACAATGAATAAATACCTGGAACCCTTTTGCCTAGGCACAACCCTGGTATACTCCGTGAATGACCTCTGAAGCTCCAGATCTGATCAATATGCCCAATCTGGATTCCGTCACGAATCCACCTCTGAAAAGGGCTGGGTTTTCATCCAACTCTTCTCCAATCTACTGAAGGTTTGCGTCCTCAGAGATTCCAGCTGAATCACCGATTCAAGCTTCTCAGAATAATTTTTGCAAAAGAAGATATTAGATGATCCAAATGCTTTGCTTTCCCCTTCTTTTAAAGCCCTCCAAGAAACTTCTAGAAGAAGTCAATTTTATTTCTATAATAATTTAATTAATTAATTAAACCAGTTTAATAGAAAATTGGGGACATTACAGTCCTCCCTTCTCGGAGATTGCTTGTCCTCAAGCAATTCTTTCCAACACCAACTTCCTGGATCCCATGTTATTCTCAAAAACTTGCAAACTCTTCTGTCAGAAACACCAGGCTGGAAAATATCTGTGACTACATTCACCTTGTTTCTCCTAGAGAGTAGTGTGATAATCCTCAATATGTAATTAGCAAATTCACCATCACATACCTTAGACTTAGAAAAGGGCCGCTGCGCTACTCTGATTAACAAACTCTCACAATCCCCATAAGGATGTTGACTTATAATTGGAAAGGAAAATGCCCTGCAACAAATAGAATTAGTTACCACATCACCTGTAAAATGAGACTCCATCCTGTGAGATGACCCCTCCTTAGGTCCTCCATCTTGTGCTGCCTTCAAGATAATCTTCCTTCCCCCAGAAAGGAATTCTAACTGCATACGGCGGTGATCAATAATGTAGCATCCAATACCCTGTAACCACTACATGCCCAAGACCACATCATAATCCTCTAAAGGAAACACATAAAAATCATCGGTCAAAGTGTAATTCCCCATCTGAATGCTAAGCTGTGGAATCCGTTTGGTACAACCCAATACTGCACCATCTGCCACCTTTACCCCGAAACCACCAAACTTCTCATACTGTAATCCACGCCTTCCCACTAACTTTCGGTCAATGAAGTTATGTGTAGCACCTGTATCTACCAAGCTCACTATCCACTTACCCTCAAGTGTACCTTTCAACTGAAAGGCATGAAAGTTAGGATAACTGGAGAGAGTAGCCATAATTGCTTTGGCTGATGCCAAAGGCTCTAGGGTGTCTAACTCCAACTGTATCTGATCCTGCTCAATATTATCCTCAATGTTTGTATCAGGAACCTCCTCATCTCCATACTCAGAAGTTACCTCAATCAAATGAACCTTTCCTTTACCCATGCAACGGTGGCCTGGTTCCCATGGGTCTTTGCAGGAAAAACATAACTTTTTCCTCCTCAAGTCATTCCTAGTCTCCTGATTCATCCAAGGATTTGTAGAGGATGACCCTTCTTTATTTTGTGGTGTGTTGGCCTTCTGTATAGGCCGAGATTCAGTGGCTATTTTCTTATCACCCTGATAAGAAGTGGGGATAGTATCCAGTCTCAATGTCACATCAATAGCATCCTTAAGAGTGGCTGGTTGGAAAGCACGAACCAGTCCCTTAAGTCTATCCTATAATCCTTCAATAAACAACATCACACTCCGTCTCTGAGGCATATCAAGTACCATAACCGCAATACGCTGAAACTCATTAATATAAGTTTCTGCATGACCACTCTGTCTAAGATGAGCCAACTCCCTGTAGTAAAGTTCTGTATCCTTACGGTCAAACCGTGCAATAAGTCTCTCAGTGAACTCAGCATAGGAGTGAACTAAAGCATGATCCTGGGTGACCAATCCATGGTGCCACCAATCATATGCAATCCCCTCTAGATGTAATACCACAAACTGAATGGCCTCATGCTCAGGCATGGGCCTCAAAGAAAGATATATGTCCAGCTTGTGGACCCAAGCTCTTGCACTAGTCTCTCCAGAGCCATTATATGAAGCCAATGTAATCTTCCCCGTAGCTCTATTGAGGTCATGATTATGCTGCTGCTGTGGTGGTCTATTACCCCGATCTCCCCTGAGTCTAGCTGTGTCTCTACGCTGTACACAATACTGGGGAAAAGGAAAAACCTCCCTAACCTCTAGGGGTAAAGCTCTCCACTCTGCTGTGGCTGCCAAAACGGACTCTTGGAACCCCATCTCTGGTGGTTCCACCTGGTACAAACTTAGGCAGTAATGGTCTATTTGGAGTAGGTGTATGATGATGATGTCGCCTAGAGGAATGACGGGAGCTCCCCACTGAAGAACGAGAATGGTGACTATGCTGACTGGAGTGATGGGTATGATCACTACTAGTTACTGAAACTGATCTATTCCTTCTACCTCTGTGTCTATCCACCTCTAAACGCTCCATGGTATCCTGTAATCGGTCTAGAGCCTGAACAATCCTGGGCTGGGTAGTGATGAGTTTCCTCATCATCTCCCTTTCTTCTTCATCCTGGTTTCTATGGGCATTCCTCTGTTCTTCGGCCATGATAGGTGGCTGTCCTAAACCCAACTCTCACTCGTACTGAGCTCTACTACGTGTAAAATATCTATGGCTTCTATCAAATCTTCCAGGATGCATAGAAATAAAACAGTTTTACCCCTATAGGCTGACAAGATGCATGGCTCTGATACCACTGAAAGATCCCAAACTCAATTTGGAAACACAAAATATACAGGTTCTTACAAGACAAAGATATAACTCTGATTATTTGCCTTTAGAGAATGCAGATACAAAAATATATTACCCAGATTTGCTGCAATAGTGAATAAACAAAAATTATAGTACACAGCGATATTATGAAGGGTATAATGAAGCCCAAAATAAGCAAGAACCTGGAAGTGTGCACAAATCTAGACATTATGTAAAAAACACAGTGGCCGACGTCGGTGAGGATGATGCCGACGTCGGTCGATACCCTGCCGCCATCGGTCGTCTGGTGGGCGATCTTTGCCTGCCTGTGACTGCCTATGACTGCCTGACTGCCGTCGTCGGTCGCTGATCGGCCGATGTCGGTCTATATGCTGATGCCGGTCTCTGTAAAACCCTGCGGCCGAACTGTGCCCTTTCCTTTCTCTGAACCTGCTGGTATGGCCTGGTGCCGCTTTTGTACGGATTCCGTACCGAACCTGATATGCAAAAAAAAATATAAATCTGGAACCTAAAAAATGAATAAATACTTGGAACCCTTTTGCCTAGGCTGAACCCTAGTATACTCCGTGAATGGCCTCTGAAGCTCCAGATCTGATCAATATGCCCAATCTGGATTCCGTCACGAATCCACCTCTGAAAAGGGCTGGGTTTTCGTCCAACTCTTCTCCAATCTACTGAAGGTTTGCATCCTCAGAGATTCCAGCTGAATCACCGATTCAAGCTTCTCAGAATAATTTTTGCAAAAGAAGATATTAGATGATCCAAATGCTTTGCTTTCCCCTTCTTTTAAATCCCTCCAGGAAACTTCTAGAAGAAGTCAATTTTATTTCTATAATAATTTAATTAATTAATTAAACCAGTTTAATAGAAAATTGGGGACATTACACTTGTATCCCCTTTGTTTTGAGCTCTACTATTCTAAGCTTTGATATAAATTGTTTTTGTAATATTGAGTCACCATAATAGTCATAATAAGTTCTATAACATCTATTTACTGAAGAAGGTGTATATTTTAGAGCTAGTTAGAAATTAATAATCATTAGTTCATATTCATCAATCAATCATTCCTAGAAAATCATTGCAATCAAAGTTGTAGCAATTAATTTGTTGGTATAGGATCATTTATATCATTAATAGTAATTTTTTTTGAAGTAATATGTCTTAGTTATAAGCGAGGATTTAATTATCAATCCAACTAAAAAGGGGCCTCCTCATGATGACCTTTTGTATAGATTCACATCCATTAGATTAGTTTAACTTTTTTTAAGTATTTTAAATTGATTTTAGAGTGGTTAAAGGTAGAATTACTTGATTTCTTTCTCAACTTCAATATTTGATTTCTTTTCTAAATTTCATATAGTAATTTAAGTCTATTTACACATGTTCAATTCTAATTTGCATGGAAAGCTTCCAAAACTCATATTAGTATTTAATTTCCAAGCATTTCAATTCCAACATTTATTTTAGTGATGTGATTTACCTTCAAACAAAGAGTGATTTACAATAATTTCACAGGGTGGTTTGCTTTAGCTTAGTATTTACTTCAAATTTTGATTTCATTTCCCTATTCTCAACACTAGAATAGCAAGAGGCTCCTAGTGAAACAAATAAATATATTTCTACATATACAATGCATATTACTAGTCAAAATATGCGTTCCTATATTGACAAGTAAATGTATTAAGCCTACACGCACAAACTTTACACTTATGCCTTCAACACAACATCCATATACATAATACTTATCTAGGTGGGAATTCCAAGGCTCACAATATGTTAGAGAATATGTCAGTATACTACACACCCACTAGTTAACCCACATAATTATTGGATGTTCAAGAGTCACACATGGAATCTTAACCATTCCAATTTACATAATGGTTGTTTAAGCATCAAAAAATTTGTAATTTATGTCTACATATCTATGGTATTAGATATTAATATGATAGTAGAAGATAAGAAAACATACATGTCCATCGAGAGTATGTTATACATGCATAATGTAAAAACCAATAAACATTTTGTAATAAGTCTATTGTGTTTTCTATTTTGAATCATCTTGATATTTATTTTTCACACACTTATATCACATCTAAGTCCTCATTTCGAGTGTTTCCCATCAAACCTCAAGGATTTAGATTAGGTGCACCCAATTTAAAGGTGATGTAGAGTAAAAGATTAGATAACAAATTAAAAACTAAATGGATTTTAGAGGAATGGAAGTGAGAAAGAGGTACCATATTTTCCAATATGAACAAAATTAGATATACTTAGATAAGGGCATATTATTAACATGAATTAACATAAAATAATCCATGACACCATTTTAGGTTCATACAATGTGGTTAAGTTAGCATTCAAATAGCACTCTATTGAAAGTAGAAACATCCATATCTCATAAAAATGAGACCCATATTCAAGGTTGTAGAGGGGCACACAAGTGTCATTTTTGGAGGTGTTTCTAAGTAACATCAACTAGACATAGTTTGATCAATTAAAAGGGTGTGTTTCTTCTAGTGTGACCTAGATTAAAATGTACAATATATCATTTGATAAATTGAATTCCCCCTCTCATGTTTATCGAAAAATGTGTCCAATCATAAAAATATAGAAGTTGACCATAGGTGGTTAAATGACATGGTCCATACAAGGGGCACTCAAGTTAGAATTTTATATAGTAGTGGGATTTCCACACTTTTGCATGGAGTAAAAAAGATGGATGTAGGTTTGTATAATTCTAATATGCTTTTCAAATTTCATTAAAATAAATTATAATGAGCTACGCAACCCATGAAATAAACCTTGTTATGAGTAAAGTTAAACCATGGCTCGAAAACTATTTGAAACAATATAACCTTCTCAACATACAGTATGTGTTATTACACCAATGATGTTTCCCTATTGAAATTAATGCTTTACATAAATAGTTGAGCAAGCATTATTCATTTAACTTTAACCTATAGATCCAATAAAATAGTTATATATATATTAAATTTATAATTAAAAGATAACATGCATTTCAAATTTAGATTTTTTCAAAAAAAAATTGTTATAAATTTTAAGTTTAAAATTTCTGAAATATTTCATATCAACTTATATTATATGTTTTGGAAATTTCTTATTTAAATTTTGTTAAGTTCAATTTTTTTATTTTCAAACCTCCAAATCCAATCTCATTGAACTCAATGTATCATAAAACCTTGAAATACTATTGTTAATAATATAATACATATAACATTATTATTATTTTATATATATATACACTATGCAAGTACACATATTATATAAGATATATTGGGTTAATATGCAATATCATTTTAATTGGTCGGTAAATTGGGGTCCTAGACGGACACTAATAATACTCCATTCTACAGCCATAAATAAATTCTACGTTTACAACCATAAATACATGCATTCTGCATATTGAATGGACCACTACAACATTTATTTGCCTTTTCAATAACCAACAATCTTTTGAATAGGAAAACGCCATATCAATCCGAGCTTATTAATTACTCTTCATGTGGAGCACAGTCATTATTTTCTGCACAACAATCTGCATAAGAATGCTAAACTTGAGGAAAATTGGGCCTGAACAAAGGGCTTTGGACCTCCGATGAAGATAAGATTCTTGTTGATTATATTTAGAAAAATGGCTATGGAGGCTGGCGTGCTGTTCCGAGGCAAGCTGGTCTATATAATATATGTTAGTCATTGATTTCATTTCTATAAAATGCATGCATTCAGACATAAAAATCATTTGGGTGTATATAAGTGTTTATGCTGTGATTGAGATATGCTTTACATTGTAGAACACGTGCATTTTTATATACGTAGGAAATGAGATAGATTATATATAAGAGATTATATACAGATGATTCGTCTTGTCAAAACAGATTCTGCAAAGGAAGAGGAAATAGTTTTCAGATTCGAACATGATACATGAGAACTTATTTATATATGTTGTGAATATATACAATATGAATGTGGACAGGGCTTTTGAGGTGTGGGAAGAGTTGCCGCCTGCGTTGGCTTAATTACCTAAGACCAGATATTAAGAGAGGTCGATTTAACCCAGAAGAAGAAAGAAGTATCATTCAGCTGCATGCAATTCTAGGCAACAGTTATAGCAAAATATATACTGAAGGATTTAATGCGAACTGTGCTTATATATACTGTTTACAATCTTCTGCCCGGTATTATTGCTGCATTGCATTGAAAAATATTGTTGTCCTGATTATGGCTATTGGGTAAAGTTTTTGTAGTCATTATTGTGTTGCATTGAAAATTATTGTTGCCAGTTTTTCTTATTGATGTAACAATTGTACCAAAACTGAAATTAAACAGCAGTTGAAAGCACCCGTTGTCAAAGCTTTTTTTTTTTTTTTTGTCTTTTAGTGGAACAATTGCACTCTTCTTTTTATATGTTTGAACGCTGCAGATGGTCTACAATAGCTTCCCAGCTGTGAGAGAGAACCGACAATGAGATCAAGAACTTCTGGAACACCCACCTGAAGAAAAAGCTGTTGCGAATGGGATTGGATCCATCCACCCATGCACACAGATCTGAGACAAACACTTCAAAAGGGTCACAGGGATCTCAGTCCTCAGCACTGACGAGGCACATGTCACAGTGGGAAAACGCAAGGCTTGAAGCTGAAGCAAGGCTCTCCCGAGAGTCAACTTATTTTCGTAAGTTGATGGGAAACGATAATGCAGAGGTCGATGCCAAGGCACCCACTGACTTTTTCTTGAAGCTATGGGATTCAGATCTAATTGTAATCGGAGTTAATCAGAGTTGTAGCAATTCATTCATTTCCATAGCATCATTTCTATCATCAATAGAAATTTCATTTGAAGTAATCTGTCTAATTAGTATCATCCAACTAAAAAGGGGCCTACTCGTGAGTATTTTCATTTTATTTCAGAGTGGTTTGAAGTACAATTACTTAAATTCCTTTTTAGCTTAATCTTTGATTTCCATTTCATATTTAATAAAGTAATTAAACTCTGTTTATGCATGTTCAATTCTAATTTGTATAGGAAGCTTCCAAAACTCATATTTCATTTCCAAATATTTCAATTCCAACATTTATTTTAGCAATGTGATTTACCATCAAGTAAAGTCTCATTTACATTTATTGCAAATAATGGTTTGCTTTTAGTTTAATATTTACTTAAAATTTTAATTTCATTTCCATATACTGAACATTCCAATAGTTAGAGCCTTCTAATGAATAAAATATACCTATTATTGTATATATGATGTATATCCCTAATCAAAATATACATTCTTGGATTAACTTAGTAAATGTATTTCACCTACACATACAACCTTAGCACAACATCCATATACATAACACATAGCCCAATCCCTGAAAATAACATTCAGATTACACATCAGTCATACGGACAATATCTATCACATTGTGCCATGCTAGGTGGAACTTCCAAGGCTCATTTTATGTCAGAGCATATGTCATTATACCACACACCCACTAGTTAAGCCACATAACTATCAGAAGGGAAACAGTCATTACTAGAATCTCAACCATATCAATTTACATAATGGTTATTTAAGCCTTCAAAAATTTAATATCTATGTGTACATATCTATGGTATTACATATTGATATGATAGTAAAAGATAAGAAACAATACGTCTTCATTGAGAGTATGTTATACATGTATAATGTAAAAACTGATAAATGCTTTATTGTAGTTTTATTATTTTCTCTACTCGAAATCTTTTTTACAATGCTTTTATACACACTTATATCACATCTAAATCTTCATTTAAAATGTTTTCCCATAGATCTCAAGGATTTGGATCAAATGCACCCAACTTAAACACAATCTAAAGAAAAAGATAAGATAATGAATCTAAAAATAGAAGTATTTTAGAGGGACAAAATTGAGCAAGAGGTGCATATAATCCAATTTGAATAAAAATAGCTATGCATAGATAAGTGCACTGAACTAACATAAATTAATATAAAATAAGGCCATGATGCCATTTTAGGTTTCTACATGGTGGTTACGTTAGCATTGAAATAACACTCTATTGAAGGTAGTGACAACTATCTGACATAACACCCCTTTTTGTGGTTGTAGGGGGTCTCACTAGTGGTGTTCTTGGAAGAGTTGCTAAAGAACACAATCCAAATGTAGTTTGATTAGTTGAAAGGGTGTGTTTTTTATAATGTGACCTAGGATCATTTTCACAAGATTTCATTTGATAAAGTGATTCTCCCCCACCCCCCTGCCCCCGCCTCTGCTCCACCCCCCCATGTACATCTAAAAATCCTAAAAATGTGTTCAGTCATAAAGAATACAGAAGTTTACTATATTTCGTTTAATTATATGCCCCATACAAGGGCCACCCAAGTTGGAATTTTATATATTAGTGGGTTTTCCACTCTTCCACATGGAGAATATAGAGATGGATGTGGGTTTTTATAATTTGAATGTGCTTTCCAAATTTAATTTCAAAATATCATAATGATCTACACAACCCATAAAATGCACCTTACTATGAGTAGATCTAGACCATGGCTAAAAAGCCATTTGAACCAATACACCCTCTCCGACATACATTATATGTGTTATTACAATAAAGGTGTTTCCATTATTTAAATTAATGTCTTACAATGATGATTGAACCAATACTATTCATTTCACCTCATCTTACATATTTGATAACATGGTTACATATGTTAAATTCATAATTAAAAAATAACATGTATATATCATATAAACATGCAACATACATGTTGTGATCTTTTCCTTTAATTTGGCATATCTTCTCCATAGTTGTGCACCTAAGAAAACAAGAGTTCCAACATGTAATCATGTTGGCATATCATACAAGAAAAGGTTCTCATGTGCTCACCTGAAGCATGCAATTTTAAGACTAGTTCCCATTGGTCTTTTTGCATTAGGATATATTCATATAATTTCCAAACCCAAGGCACTTGAAAAACAACTTGGTCTTAAACTCATCCTTAGTCATATATATAAATCATCTATTTGTTCATCACCTAACTAACACAAGAAAAAGAAGTTGGCATAAACTGATAAAAAATAGTATCAACTCCACGATAACCATAATCAAATGAATAGAGGCATTACATCAACACAGACTTATTTCGATAATATTCATTAGTAATGTCAAATATTATAGTGATTCCATAATTACAATGATAACCAACTTGTCAAAAATAATACAAAGTAGAACAAGGTGGTATCTATACTTGGTTTACCCTGACTAATCAATTATAGAAGTAAATACAAACAAGATGACATGCCAATGATCATCAACAGAATTGATTCATGGCAAGTCCTTTAAAATAAATTCCTACTGGCCCATGCCTAAATGCCCCTATATTCTCTCTCTATGTTGGATCCTCATTTTTGAGTGCCTATCTTCTTGTGGGCTAGTGTTGTATTTGAACTTGATTTAGTCTTTCCAATGTTCTTATAAACTACTGTATAACCATCTCTACTTTTTTTTCTTTCCCCAAGTCTATCGATAATATCCGAGTCCTATGTTCTTGAGTTGTCCATGTATCATGACTATTTACTCCATGGGACTTGATTATTCTATGCCATGGACTCCCACACCATGGTCTTCCATGCCATAATCTTCTACATCATGTTTCTCCCATGATGCTTGTTATCAAAATTACTTAGCCAAAAATGTCTTCAAAATTGGGATCCCAACATCACCTCACACTAATCCAATAGTTTGTCTCAAACTATGCATATTATTTAAATCCCTCTAAAAATTTAGGTCTCGACTATTCAATCGACCTCTTCATGCCTTCCCAATGGTTTAATGTATTTTGGAGCTTGGACATGATTCATTCAACTTCCTCCTTAAGCTTCTTTATCTCCTTATGTTGCTCGAGATAGTCACCTACTTGAATAACTAAACACTCAAGGGATGAAGAAACATCCTTATGAACATCTTCAAGTGAGGTGACCTCCATCAAAACCTATCCTTAAAGTGCCACAAAACTAGAAGTTAAATCCTATTAGTGAGCACTTATTTTGTTCTCTATAGCCTTCACATATTCAAATGCTTTGGCATGTTTAGTGTGATCTTTTATTATCAAGGCATTTTCAGCCAATTGCTAGTACCGAAACTCCTCTGCTTGTATTCATAATTATAAAAAAATTCTAAGCCCCACCAGCTTAGTAAAAACCCCATCTAGGATGGGAACTGTATCACCAACCCTGTTTTAAAATATCTTATAGACCTTGATAACTTTAGTGAATTGTTTCATCACCTATGTTTTTTTGTGTTAGGGATTAGGCTGGGCTTTGTATTTCTTCAACAAAAGTTCTACAAGGGTTTCCAACTTGTCAATTGCCTCTCCAATAAGGGATACTCCATCTATAAGATCCAAATCTTGGTCCAAGATAGACTTGTAAAGTGTTAAGTTCTTTACTCTATTTGTCATTGTTGTTTCTAATTAGTGTTTGAGCTCTCCCAACTCTTCTTCAAGTTTGTCCCTCATAATACACTCATTGTGTTAGAGGGTAACCAACTCTTGATTATTTTTCTAGATCCAATTTACATTGAATTCACTCAAGGCATTCTACCTTGTCAACTCATGAACAAACTTCAAGAGCGTCATGCTCTCCTATGGCATGGTTCACATCTAGGGATCTAAACAAAGTTTGTCAAGAATTCCTACCTCTCTTGAAGTCAAAATAAGGTAGGATATTGAAGACTTGTTATACACATTGAATGGCCTTTCTACCTTTATTCAAAATCCATCATAGTCTCCTCATTTTCCTCTTAATCTTCCAAGTCTCCATTGAGGTCATTGCGCAAGCATTGTAAACCTATGACTTTATTCACCCCTTGGGATGTGATCCTCATCCTATGCTCAGTAAAATATAAATAATCCTTATTCATGCATGAAATAAGAAACTTCACTATCGCTATAGGTTTTTGAAAGTATAGTAAATTAAATAATTAAAAGAGTCTAGCATCATTAAGTCTATTGAAGATTGTCAAGTCATAAACAAGCTCATTCTAGGTATTCTAGTGCTCCATCTGATAGTCACACTATAACTCCACCTCATTCTTGGCTGGTGATGATTATAGTAAAAAAAATTATAGGTTGGCACATTTGAATCCAACTTCTCTATGTGCAACACTTTTTCAAGATATTGCATCTCCTCAATTAATACTAGGTGTGGAGGCAGTGTTGTATCTTTCTTCTTTGCTTAGTACACCATTATATATTTTGTATTGTCTATTCCTTTGGTCTACTATGGTACACTTTCCTCATGCATGATAGACTCACCATGTACCTCTTTCCTTATCAAAACTAGTTATACTCCTATGCTCTCAACTTATTATTTCTCATGAATTACATGTAAGGGATGACTACACTGAACCTTTTTCTTTAGCTGCATCACCCTATGACAATCCCAAAGATTGAGGTATGATCATCTAACCCTCTTAAATACATCATCGCTTATCTAACTTATTTGACTCTCCTACTTCAATGTCCTCTAATGGCAAACATTGACACCTGTAACCTATAATTCCTTCAACCTACACTTCCTCAATCACTATTTCACCATGTTTCTTATTCAACACAATCACTTCACTCCATAATACTCAAATCAATCACTGATGATGTATGCTCTTCTAACAGTTTGAAAATGATCATCTGGATTTGTAAATTCATGAGTTGATAATAGTAAAATGTAAAATTGATGTGTGTTTAGCCTTTTATAGCCTTGAGGGGGTAATACTCATTTAATTTCTCATTATCTCATCCATCATTTCATGCAATTAACACTTATAATAATATTTCCATGATTTATCTTTGGTACACTTATAATTACAATTGATTTTATCATATTTAGCACATTTGTCCCATCCTGCGTTTTTCTCGAAGTGTATGACAATTGTAAAAAAATTCAAAATTTTCCATTTCCAAGGTGGCAACCTCACTTCTTTACCTTGAATATTCATAGTGGTTACACAATGCATCTTACATTTCCACTTTTCCTCATACACTTCTACTTATGTACCCATTTTTCTCACTCATATTCCCTCTCTCCATTTCCTTGGTGCTTTGTAGGTTTACTTCATTCACCCTTATTACCCTTATTACCCCACAGTAAAATTTATTCATGGTCCTCAAAAAAATTACAAATAAATATAATAGTAAATAACCAAGTGTTGATCTAAAACTACACAAGGGCATGAAACCAATGGCATGCCTTATTGAAAAACAAAATAAAATATGAAACTAAACTAGTGTCATATGCATTATTACAAAAGAGGAAAACACTACTCAGAATAGTAGGGGTGAAGTTGACTACCATTAAAATGGCCTAGAAGGAATTGACCATCTAATTGCTTTAACTTACATGTACTTGTGGGACAAATATGATGAATAATAAATGGATCATCCCAATGGATGAAAAGTTTTTCAGAATGGTACGGGAACTTGGAATCATAAACCAATACCTACATACCTAGAGAAAAAGTCTTATTCTTAAGATGATGATCATACCAGGCCTTTTGTTTTGGTTTCTCTACTTCTTGACTCTAATTCACTAGAAAATAGGTTTCATCCAACTAAAGCAAAACATCCAAGTGCACTTTTAAATATTCGTCATCATCCAACCAATCAATGCATGAAATATGTATAGAGGGTATAAATAACTCACTTGAGAGAATGACTTCAACACCAAATACAAGATTAAAGGGGGTATTCTTATTCAATCATTTATATGTGGTTTGATATGCCCATAATACTACAAAAACATGATAATCCTAGTTAGTGCATCCAATATTACAAATATTTATAAATGTATTACCCAATATCTTATTGAATGCTTTAGTTGTACCATTATATTAAGGATGGTAAGGTGTAGTCGTATGGTGCACAATCATGAGCTTAGCCAAAAGGATGTGTATGGTATCGTTAAGGAAACGAGTTCCTTGATCACTAGTCAAACTTAATAGACATCCATATCTTGTAATAATATTCTTCTATAGTAATCTAGTAGTAATAGCAATAGTATAATCTTAGGTTGGTGCTACTTCAACCCAACATGTGAGGTAATCAATGATGATAATGACATAACACACTCTAGTATACCTCCCAATTGGAATAATGGGGTCAACGAAATCAACAACCCATTTCTAAAAGGGTTCATGTGCCAAGATCATATGAAGGGACATAACATCCCTTCAATTTGGCTTACCCACACATTGAAAAATATCACATTGGTTTGAATAATCTTTAACATCCTTAAACAGAGTAGGCCACCACAACCCTACTAAAAAAACCTTTCATGTTGTAGCATCATTGACATAATGTCCTCCTGCAACACCTTCATGAATGTCCTAAAGAACCTCAATGTGCTCATGCTACATGATGTAATGGAATAAAAATTCATCCCATACAAGCTTATAAATGTCACCCTATAATATGGAAGGGATGAACACAAATAATCAATTGTTTCTTATCTTGAGTGCTATGGTCAGCTGGTGCTGAACCCATATTCATATAAGTTATGATATCTTCCAAATCTTAAAGCATGTTTGTGACATGAAAAAATCACATATAAGATATATCATCCTCAATGGTGTGTATTGGTTCACTAGATTCAATGCGTGAAAAATGATCATGACCAAAATTAGACTTATCGGGTTTCACCATCACCAAGAATTTGAATTCATGAAAAAACACAATCCACTAGGAAATGCATCCATACAATAATATCTTATTCACTAAGTATTTCAATGCTTCATGGTTCTTAAATAAAATGAATGGGGTGTCCAACAAATAGTGATGGAAATTTTGAAGCATGTATACCATGGACAAGGCATCATTTTCTGTAGTTGAATAATTTTGTTCAGCTAGAGTGAGATTTTGACAGGCAAAGTACATAAGATGATCAAGATTTCCCTCATCAGGTTGAGTAATGATAACACTTTCTACCATGCATGAAACATCAACATGCACATGAAAAGGATTTATCCAATCTAGAAACTAGAGAATGGGGGCAATAATAAGCTTGTCTTTGAGTGTGATGAATGCATGTTGGTGAGCATTAGTTCAGATCAACTGACCATTCTATTTTAGTAGTTCCTCTAGTAGTGAAATGATTTTAACATAACCTTGAATGAACTTTTGATAGTATCTTTTATTTCCTAGGAAGGAACAAAGCTCTCATTGGGTGGTCGATGATGGAAGGTGAATAATAACAACAATATTGGCTAGATCCACCAAGACTCCATCACAAAAAATAACATGTCCTAGAAAAATTCAAAATGGGGTAGTAAAAACACACTTCTTCAGATTTAAGGAAATTTGAAGGTTTAAAAAAAACTCAAACATAAGGAGAAGTTTAGCATAATGGTCCTACACTAAATTATAGATGGTATAATCATCCAACTAAACTTGAAGGAATTTATAAATAAAATATTTGAAAGACTCGACTGTAATCCATGAGAACACAATAGGAATATTATTCAACCCAAAGGGAATCATGTTATAAGTGAATGAACCTCATTCAGTTGCAAAGTTGGTTTTCATTTTATCTTCTTTCATGATCTAGACTTGATGATATTGAGTACTTGAAACTCATCAATAGGAGTGATAACTCCAACATACAACATACTATCAACCTCTTTCTTGACCTGAGCATGCAAGTTGAGATTCATATGATAAGGCATTTTTATAACAAGTCAATCACCCTCTACCAACTTGATGTGCATCTTACCCAATGAAGAGTTCACTCTTTTTATCTCAGTGTAGTTATGTGTAAAAATGTCTTAATACTCCATTAATAGTTCAAAAACATTGGAGATATTAGTATCAAACTAATAGTTCCCTAAAATAGCCATCTTAGGTGCATCCTCTATGCTAATATTATGCTAGATCATCTAAAGGGGCTCTAAATATGGATACTAGTCACATTGTATGGTATCTTAGACATTACACTCTCCATACTTAATATGTAAATCCAAGTGATCAATGGATGATTTGGCGAGTCAAGAGTGGTACCTTCATCAACTTGGTACACAACCTTTTATTTTCCTTTCTTAATATGTTATCTTCATTCATGGCCTGATTGAGTTTAAGCAATGGAGGAATTTATGCTTCTATATCAAGCTCTTGGAAAATGTTCAAGCTCCCCTCCCATGTGGCATGCATATGTCTGATGTGGTTTTCAATTGGAACTAGATAACCTACAATAGCATGATACATGGCTTACAAGATGTGGCATAGATCCATATAAAGAGATGATTAATATATCATTTTAATCATATTACCTTTAAGGACATGCCAAAAATATATCTCCATGTGTCAATCTTCATGTATATACCATGATCTAGCCCAAGTGCATATAGTACCATATAATGCATGAACTCATAGATGCTCAAGATAAAATGTCTCATCCACCTTCCACATGTTTTCATAAGACTCAAGATGATATTTTGGAACACTAATGACATCATAACTTAAGGTGATACAAATTTGGTTATCATGATGAAAATAATGGTGCATAATAGAGTGAATTCAGTCCCCAGTGAGCAAGTTATGACGGTGAGTTCTCCACCACTAAGAAGTTATTCCATCATAAACATGGATAATCAAGTGTATATATTCATATTAAAATACATATAAAGCATCCAACCACTACAAAAACTCTTATAATTCTACCTGATAGTGAAATCTAGGAGCTTCATCTAAGCACATAGGTGGCACAACCATAATACATCCATGAAGAAGACAAATAAACTTATGGCATTTATGATGCTTTTGTGGATCATCCTATCCACTACCAATAGCATCATATATCCTTCCAGTAAGATCATACTAACCATGAGCCCAATAATCACAATCATTACTAGTAGTATCAAAGATAGACTATGCATCCACTGAATGCAATATGCCATCTAGACTAGGATCAAGGCATTTAGTTCCCCGAGATATGACATTGTAGATATGATTAATATCCTAATCAATGTTAACTGGATCAAAATAAGGAGGTCATTGAGCATGGTCTAAGGTGATTATGATGCATTTATCATCATTCTAAACATTGATGTAGTGTTTTTTGAAGCTTAAATCAGCATTATTTGTATAACACCAAGGGTGACCCAAGAGAGATGGAAAGTCATCAATGTCAGCTAAATCAATCACTTCAGAGTTGGATTTGAAAGTGACACCTAAAATATCCATTGTGTCATCCTTAAGGAATCCAATACGTAGTACACAAGTCATATTAGCCATGAAAATCACATTAGGAGAATGTTGTAAAATAGGGATTGCCATCTTCCTCCAAGCATCCTTAGTGAGTACATTTACCTCAGTGCAAGTATCAACTAGGATATCCTAAATGACCCATCCATCAATAATGGTTTTTAATAATATCTCTTTATCCCCCTCCATACTAGGCTAGATATGAGTCTCTTGTCACCGTACATGGTTTAAATGATGATCCTATGTAGGACTAGGTGCTTGATGACTTAGCCAATTTCACAAAAAGGGCACAATGTCTTCATCAAGGAGTCATTTTTATAAATCATGGAACTCATCATGCACTAAGTCTTGAAGATCTATAAATTTTTACATTTTAGTGCATATAATAACATCTCTATTCTTGAGTAACTAAATCTCTCCTTGCAACCCACATACCAAAGTCATTGTGTGATACATAACACTTCCTTCTATTAATAAGAATTTAGATAATGATTCACATGAGGATCCTCCTATTTAACCTTATCATCAAGTTATTTTGACATGAATTGGGATGGATCGCCACTTCATGTAGTAATTTTGGCCTTGGGACTAGTTGAAGTAGCAGGGTGTGGTCTTCGTTGAGTATTTTTAATTTGTATCATTCTAACACCCTTTTTATTTCATTCCTTTATGATGGTAGTATACAAGTCTAGGCATTCCTTTAGATGATACTCATTCTTACAAAAACCACACATGGGATACACTTGGAAATCAAGTTGGTAATGCTCTGGGGAACCACACTTTTAATAGGTTCTAGGTGGAAAATGATCACCTCCACATTCATGACCATGACCTCTATAATATTAGCCTCCACCATTGCCCTGGTTATTAGCAACATAAGTCTGACAAGTATCACACATTTTCACCTCATAAATCTCACTAACAAGATGACATTCATTGGTATCATGAGTATATACATCGTATATTTTAAAATATGAATATAAATTTGATTGTGTAGTTCCATGAAGAAGGGGTAATCCCTCACATCATGCTCTTCCTATGAAATCTCATAGGATTGCTTCATCATGGTGCGAATACTCTTTTTGGGGTAGTTATTCCTATTATGAACTTCATATTCGCTATCAACACACCACAAACCACTATGAGTATCATGAGTACTATGCGTGGTGAGAGTTTCTAGCTAAGATGCCATAGAAGTAGTTTGGGCTTCCATAAAGTGACTAACCCTATGTCTATGCTTCTAAATGGCTTCCGCGTGAAGGGAAACTTCCAAGGCCTCACGTGCTCAATGAAGGTTCTTTGTGATAAGGTGCATTAGAAACTAAGCAACAAGGCTCCTATGAATCATTACGCATGATGAGTGGCATTTATCTTGAAATAAATCTTTGAGAAAATCATCTTAAAATATGCATCATACTCATACACACTCTCAATTAGTTCTTGCTTAATGTCCTTTATAGTAACAATGATCTATTTTCCAAACTTTGGGATATCAAATTCCTAGAGAAAAGTTGCCTTTAGTTGTTCATAATTCACCATAGCTTGTTACATATCAAAATTATGGTACTACTTGTGCACATGGTCTAAAAGAGTGGTGGAAAATTGAGTTTCCTTCTATTTAGTAGATGTAATTCCATGTTCTCACCATATAAGTTCACACTTGTGAACATGTTCTACTCCATTTTCTACATTGTGATACTTATGTAAATGGAGCATCATCTCATGATAAATAGTGGGGAAATTAGGTGCTTGTAATGGAACTTATTATGATTCACTTCAAGTCCCTCCTGGACCTTATGGGAGAGGTCCACCAATGCCTCCTACACTACCTCTAGATCCTTTGACCGAACCACCACTAGTATTGTATCTTGCACCTCCTATAATAATACAAGTACCTGATATATGGGGTGCAAAATTAGGTTGATTAACTATGGATGGGATGGTACTCTACCCACTGGTTATGCTTGGTGTACCAGGCATTCAAAACTAAGATATATAATTGTCTTATAATGGAAAATAAATCAACAATAAACTACTATATTGGTCTTGTTATTCAAAAATATATATAATAGGTCTAGTATCTCATTCTACAGTATTGGTGTCCTAATTACATATAAAAATGTCATCTAACTCAAGAGCATAAGCATGCGCTATGGGTGGGGAACTATGCCTATCTATATTAGGTTATTCAATCAATGCATGACTTGTTTCTCTCTCACAAACTGATGTTGGTTTTGTGTACAGTCTTATGGTTAGGGATTCCTTGCTATGCCCTTTTGACTCCCTATGGACTAACACTTCCGAAGTCCTCCCAGTACTTACCTAGATTACTTCCAATCATATCCCTTCACCTAGCCTCATCACACTTATGCTTTCACAACTCCAACTTACTAACTTCCATACTAAACCAATAATCTTACATCAAAGTGTGCCCATCTATTTCCCCACTGACTACACTACTCACATGAGAGAGTTTAGCCATCCATGAATATGATTTTCAAGTCCAAAATCCACTATAAGATTCTTAATCTCAAGTGAAAAATGCCTAAGATACCTTCTACACAACTCTCAGAGGAGGTGAAACTAGGATTCCTCTAAATAGGAGTAGGTTGAGATTGTGTATTCTAAAATATAACTATTCAAGGTTCTCTGCCACCAAACATCCACTGCACATATCTAAGGTCATCCTAATCTTGCTAAGGTTGACTGAAACTATACTAACTAAGTGATATTCTATTTGTATTTTCTTGATTGGTCTTGTGCGTACACTAAAATCTAAGCATGAAGGTGAACAGGCACTTCTATAAAGAATTCTTCATAGAGTGAGTTGTATAGATGTTTTTCTACCCATGCACATGTAGAATTCTTGGTTCAAGATATGGTAATGCAAAATTATCTTATAATTTAGTAACCCATCACTCAACATTCTATCGAGATAGCCACTCGACCATCTTCCCACCATCATGCAAACAATCATTATAGGTCCCATCAATAAAACCAAAATGTTGGGATTTTTTCCTTTAATATGGCATATCTTTTCACTAGTTTCGTGCCTAAGAAAATAAGAGTTACAATGTGCTAGCATACTGACATACCATGTAATAAAATGTTATCATGCACTCACTTGAAACATGCACATTAATATTTATTT